>JTDE01003924.1:0-13067 GCA_014338405.1 Paragonimus skrjabini miyazakii
TAGACTGCGTATAGCCGTGAATCCAGACAGATTCTACAGTATTGTTTCACACGTTCTCAACTTCATCTGTACCTGATTGTTTTACTGGGATCATTTCCTGTTTACCAGTGGTTGTTTGTAAACGCGTGTTCAATTGTCTCATTTTGAACTCCTCTGCTGAATAATTTGTATATCCGATTGATTCACGTTCAAGATGAGATAGTACGTTTATTGCAATTTCATTAATCAGTACCATATAAACCGCAATAATTTCGATCCACTTTTCTGAAGGTTGACGGACTTTGAAGATAGACCCGTCAACCTGACCGTGAAAATACGCCTTGTACATTCAAGAAAATGTACGATTTCCCTATTCGCCGATAGCTTTAGTGATGGAATTGCGTGTTATTACAATAGTAAATGTTACGGATACTTAGCCATGTGCTGTGTGTTTTGAATGTGTACAAATGTTTCGAATGATCTCGGTGACAAATTTTGGAATCAGACTAATAGCACATCGTCCGGTAGATTAACTTGAAACGTATGTGCGAAATGCGATACGTGTTCAGACTGGCTTAAATAGTTGTGATTTAGTTGAGCATCCAGATAGCACTGATGATTTGACTGAGGTGGCCCGCACAGTGGCACAGTGGAAGTGAGTCGTGATTTTGCATTAAGTGAATGTTACCATCCATTATATGCTCGTCATTACGTGTCCAATTAGTGTGATGTCCAATGCAGGATTATTTGCATTGTCTTTGATCGTGTGACCTTTACCAAAATCCGTCTCAAATTCAGACTATCCGTTTCGTTAACTGTTCGATCGGAGTAAGATGTTGACAACAAAAATGTTTTTTCTGAGAAGACGCAGATCTATTGCTTTCGGATAGTAGAGAATTAATTACAGATTAGTTCACAATAGAATATTCACAGAATGTTCATAGAAAGTTCACGTTAATTTCAGACCGAAGAAAGCATTGTTTCCAGATGCTATTTGACAATAATTACAATAGATTACGTTAATTAACAGATGGAGGACGCATGCCTTAGAATACCTAGTCCAGTCTGCTAGCTGTGACGTCATCGGAGAGCGATAACATCGTACAGTCTGTATACTTCAAGCGCAGTATTTCGACTTCGGAAGAGATATTGTATCTCATGGAAACCGAGTTGCGCATCTCATTCATGGACACAACTCGATCACATATCATTCAGTTATTGGTGATAGCTGTTTGATAGCTGGTTTGCCAATCAGGTGCCACGTGCGGCCAGAGATTAGTGTGATGTCGGATGCTCTATCGAGCTGTAATCTGACTATCTTGTCGTTGATGGAGACGGATATGTACTTTCTGCGCGTCCAGTGATCGTCGTTTCTTGCTACGAGCACGACCTGTGCTCTTGGGAGGCTGGGCTTGTGTGGCTTGCGAGAGTTCTAATTGGGCACGTGCTGGCACCTCTTCGAACGGCACTGGTCTTCTTTGGGAGCATCGATACTGTGTGAATGGGCAATGTCGGACATAATGCCATCCACCGCACTGCCAACACGGTGTAGGAGGTTTCTACGGCTGTCGCGTTTCGACATTGGTGCAACCTTGACTGGGACACTTGAGGACACCGTGTAGACGTTCGATTGACTGCTTTGTTCGATCATAGCGGTGTCATGCTTCAGGTTCACTAGGCGCTGGCATTCGGCAGTGATATCTTGCAGGGTGACCTCGGGACATTGTTCTATCTTCGCCAGAATCCGTGTTCGGATATCTGCATTTCTTGGTGACTGCAGTGCGTAAGCGAAAATCCGACATTTGAACTGATCTTCAGGCATTGTTCAAAGCTTGAATCGTTCGCACTCTCGATTGACTGTTCCAGCATACGTCACTCAGTCATCATCTGCTGACTTCACGAGCTTTAGGCACTGGAAGCGTATGTTAAACAGAGATGACTGGTTTCGTCAAAACTGAAGTCCCTTGGGTTCTTCGGCAAAACAAAGTTGATGTACCGTTCGTGTTCTGAGGTACCAAGTTTGCGAAGCAGCAGCCTCACCTTCCGAGCATCATCAGCGTCTGACAGTCCCACCTTGAAAATGTCGTCATATGTTTTGAACCAAGACTCGAGTGTGGTGCCAGTTACCGGATCAAAGTGGAACTCACTGATTGAGTTGATCAGAGATGCTGCTGTTGGTTTGACGGATTCGTTGGATCCTGCTGTCGGTTGCTGGAAACTCAGCTTCTGCGTCAGTGTTTCAATCAGTTGCAGCTGCGCTTGCTCGAATTATTTTTGCTGCTGTTGCAGGAGAGTTTGCATTTGCTCGAACGTTGTTGACATTGTGGGTTCTTCCGTCGCCGAATTGTTGTAAGCCCTCCTAAACAATACGCTGGTTGGACCTCGGTATAGTGGTGCGTTCAACAAAATTCGGATTCTCGTCCCGAAACGTACTGCAACTGTCCCCGTATTCGTTCCCAATACAAGCCAAAAGACGCGTCCAAAAAAGAGCTTTGTTCCTCCCCAAAACATGTACGACCAAGGCGACAAGGATAAAGTACTTATAGGGTGCGCGGTGGCCATAAGAACATAACCGAATCATAAAAAGGGAAGGACATTTATCGGAAAAAATAGTTAGGGTCACTATTGGGCACAACGGAGTAAAATGTCCGACGGGTAAAATCTAGCCTAGGCCACCCTGTCGTCCGCTCTGAGCAGATCCGCAAACTAGGACAAAGTCAATCGTGTACTCCCTTCTCACGGCCGAGGCACCTTGGAACGGTAACAGCGTGGGCGCCCTAACAGGGATGTCACTCCGTTAATGACTGTTGTGCATTTACGAGAAACCACCTGGACTCGGCTCATGCTGTTGTACGTACCTGGTTTGTTTCTTCATTTGCCCAGAAATCATACATTCCCAGTTTCATGATAACTGACTGGTATTCGATCGGGGAGAGCATAGGCGATGCTCACCAGGAAGCACTAATGAAGAAGTTGTTCAAGTGAGAGAAGCTGAAAAACACTAAGAACAAATCTCGGCAACTATGAAGGCATGCTGTGAAGAAATTGGTCCCGAAGTAGCTGTGCAGTTACAACGGGACTGGTTATCTGTCACATCGATAATCCTTATGAAAATGTATCGCTCGAATCCACCTGGTTTTGAATATGATGACGACCGTGAAGGACACAAGCTGACTGAAAGCTTGTGCAATGACCGTGAACACGACTTGGTCGACCAGTTGAAAGAGATGAAGCGAGTTTATTCACATGGGAATAATGGGAAGTTTTTTTCTCCTTGATTCTTGATGGTACTGGCCGTCAAATCGGTGTACGTGAAACTGTGTATGAAAATGATGGTTCTCTTATCACTAGCCAATCGTGCCGATTTGACGACTAGACTGAATATTTCAAAAAACTGTTCAGCTCGCCTCAGCCGGAATGTCTGGACGACAGGACCCGGATGATGAGTTAATCTGTTCCAGACGGCCCTTCGTCCGACGCAGACGTGGTCTTGACGCGGTCGTTTTTGAAGCGTAACGAGAGTCCCAGACCAGATTTCACCTCGCCTCTACTTTTCTAGGATGGTGGGTGAGGGGTTGATATCAGAACTGATAAAATGCTCCAGGCGGTTTCTGGAAACGAAAGAGGTACATCGTCACTGGTTTGTATCAACAGTAGTTCACTTTTTCAAAAAATGGGCCCAAAGTCTATGTGACAACCAACGAGGCATCAGTCTAGTGTCTGTTGCGTTCAAGTAATTCACAGGCATTATATTACGCCGATGCACCAGGATCATAGGAAGTCATATACATGAAGACCAGAATGGATTCCGTTCCTGACGAGGGTGCGTTGATCACTTCTCTACATTACGACGGGTTTTGGAGCATTGGTACTCTTGCAGGCTGTCGACGGTTGGGATGATGCTAGACCTCAGATCTACTTTCGATTCGGCAGCCAACCCTTTGTAATCTGTTCGAATGAGGCCGAATGTCATTCACACAGTACACCGGCTTCATCCATTGCGCGTCATGTACTCGAGACAAAACACGAGACTAGCAATCCGTCGGCATTTTCAGTCATTTTCACGTACCGGAATAAACGCTTACTTCACTTTGCTGAGGCAATTGCTATTAAACGATCGAAGCCGCCATTGTATGTGCAAAGGAAACTGTTTATGAAACTAACATTACCTTGGTAATGTTAGTATAGTTATTTTTCTTTTCCTCAAACTTGGACAGAACTTTCTCTGTAAGTCACAATTTTATCATATATTGTAATTTTCATTTCTGCAATATATACTTGATAAGATGCAGCGAAATCAGCTCGAACAAAGATCGTGCAATATACTGCTACTACTAGCTTGTCTTTTCAAGTACATTTCAGAGAAAGATTGTTCCAGATGATCAAATTCTTCTGTTGTTAAGTTCATAATGAACTGTATATAAGAGTGTTCATTTAGGCATACAAACATGATATTAGTATACGAGAGAAAGTAGATTTTAATTTTGTTCATGTTGGAGTTCATCGATAGTGTCTATTAATCTTATAGCAGTGAGTAGAATATCTGTTATTCTGCCTTCAAAGTGAGTATGTTGATCACCGATTTGCGAAGCGGGTGGACAAAAAATTCAGCCTGAGTGTGAAAGTGATGGTCGAGTGAGAACTGGTCTTACTTGACATCAGTCGATATTCTCAACTGGTTATCGATAGTCAAAATCATTGCTCAGCAAGTTTAATCAAAATTTGTTAGTTCAACTTGTGTGATGATTTCTGGTATTGGGGTTATTGTTTGGCAATAACAGGACAGTTATCGTATCTCCTATTGAGCAAGCACAAGAAGATGAACATTTGGCTGGAATTGCTTAGTCGTGCCTATCATGTGCCCAACAACACAATGGTGAAAACACTCGTTTCCACAGCACGTTGAATGGATTCACACACTTTCACAATGCGTGGGTGGTGATGGATTAACATTGATCAAAATCTTGAACAATCCATTAGGTAGATTTGTTACCATCCTCCGATCACGTCATGGCTAACCGATTTGACTAGGTATTCCATGGCAGGCGTCCTCCATTGCTAATTAACGAACTAGCACCTGAAAACGATGGTTTCTTCTTTCTGGAAATAACTTGAACTTATATCAGCAGGAGTTGGTGATATGACAATCGAGAAATATTGTACCCGAACATAATTACAGTAAAATCACATGATTATAACATGTTCAACCTCCAATGACATTGCCCATATTCACAGTCGGTTCTTCCACGGGCACGGTTGTCTCGCGAAAGTCACAGCCGAGCTTTCTAACCTGCCAAAAATTAAGTATATACTGGGGATTGTACGAAGTCTGTATGCACCGGAAGAGTTCCGTTTATATTCTGGAATTCGTTGAAAATAGAAGCCATATTCTATCGATTTATCGCATACTGGTATTATTTACCAAGAAATTTTTGTTTCACATTACCGATAGGAAAAATTGTTTGTGATTCGAATACTGATTGGCAATATACAACTCGGGTACGTGCTCCCCCTGCAATATCGCAACTAAAACTGATTCCTGTGGACGTTCAAAACTCGAAGTTGGTCTTTCACAATACCTATCTGTCACTCACTAATTGGTTATCATTTCATGAGACAATTTGGTAGTGGTAGTTGTCCATGGTTCAGTGGATCATACTTCATCCAAAACATTCTTCCATCCCTTTGAGGAAATGCGCTATTATACTCACTGTGTTCTTAATATACGTCACCAATGCCAGTTTTCTAAATGAGCAATCACTGTACGACATGTTATTATCCCACACAGTTAACAGAACCGCATCATCTGCGAACAGTAGTCGTTTGATCACAACAACGTCGCTCTTTGTTCGTCCCGCGAATGCCTAACCAGACTGAAATCACTCCTGACACGAACATGAACTGTGTCGTTTGAGGTGCAGTTAGTCTGAAACGAAAGTAATTATGCGAAGATGTGAAGGTCCGTTGGGAAAGAGGGGCAAAGTTTGTCTCACTCCAACAACGGTTAGGGATATCTCCGAGGGAATATTCATTTGCTTCCGACCATAGCTCTCATGAGGATGCTTGTTTAAAATATATCGAGTTCTTGAACGCCACTTACTTGCTATACATCATTGCTCTACACATCCGCCATCAGAGATCGACACACTTGCTCCTTATGTTCGTCCGTCACATAATCATATTTAGGTTACTAACGGGCTGATGACAAATCTTTGCGTGGATATCTATTTAGAAGGTACTCTCATTCCTACAGCATAACCACGACTTATTCATTCAGCGTTGGTTAGCCATCATTTCTGTCTATCCGTATATTAAGATTTTGTTTACAATCTACGAAAAGAATGCCGGAAACTTGTACTGTGAAATTGACTAACCGGGATGAGCGCAGCATGGAACTGCTGAATGGGTGATCATGAAATGAATGATGACCATGAATGAAATTGGTTGAACCACTTCCAGGGTTGGGAAACTGCAATAATAATGGGTTCCTGAGCTGGTTATCTGGCACGGCTGATCAGTGTTCAGTTGCGAGATTCACAAACAATACTGACAAGTTTCTAAGACATTCAGTTTTTCCGTACAAAGGATTCCTAGCATTGCACATATTTGGCCGCAGCATTTTTCAAACACTGTTACATCTAAAACACTATTGTCATAACGACCAGTCATCGGTAGCAACAAAAGTCGGTTGATCTCGCGGCATATACTGCGATCTTTCGGAAGCATTTCGAAATGCACATTCACTGCCTACCACGTGATACAAGATACGCACGCCTCTATTGAGCTGTCACGGAACGAGAGCATATATTTTGACATCGTACAAGCCGCAGGAAAAAACGCAGGAAGGAACGTCGGAGTGCGACATCGCCCATAATGGTCCATGCTACTTAAAGAAACTGAACATTGACGTCTGCGGCAGCCGAGACGGTCTGGGGCCGAATACCGCGCGCAAATGTGTGGTTTTGTTTCTAGTCTGGTTTAAACGCCTGACCCATGTGTTGCTTTGTCGAATAAACCACCCTTGTGCCATCCGCGTTCTTGGATCACAACACTTGGTGGCTGATTGAGCGGTTGTGTTTCAATCCGATTCGTCTCAGAGGTCTCAGTCACCTCCGAGTTTACATATCGTTTGTTGAAGATTTAAGAACACGCTGTTCAATTAACACATCAAAGATCAACATCCTGAATTACGCCCGATAGTGGTGGCCGTCAGTTAAACAGCCCTGATAGGGTGGAGCCGATAGAACCGATAACACATGTATACCTGTGCAGGTACAATTTAATTCAAATCCTCTACATAACATATAATTGACCTCTCGTTATAAAGCTACCAGAAACACCCAGTGATGAAACACCAGTGACTGTATGTTTCCAACGTAAACAAGACACACTGGACTCTCGGAACAGCGTGTGCCACGTTGTGAGCATTCGTATAGGAGTAGTTGAGAAATAAGTAAATTGAATTGGCACAGTTTACTCCCACTTGTCTGTTTACTACACATTCATTGGAGATTAAAATTAGGTTTTGTGTTTACCACACAAAACGAATGTAAGATGCAACTGTATGCTAAAATACCACTTTATGGATGAAATAGTGAGCAAGCATTACGGTAGACAGTTTCGAAATGGGATGTTTGCTTGACAGACGAACGTTGTAATGTATTCTGAAACCAACTCGGATCACTTCCATCACCTGAGTTCTTCAAGACTGAACCAGATTTGTAGTTTTTCTATGCATACCCCATAAATCACTAATGTAGCCAATCTGACACCGGATGCATTGCCACATATCTTGATTCACACAAGCGATGAGGGTGTCGACTGCAGCGCAACTTCAGGTATCTGTGCGCTTTGCCTCTGATAACTGAACGAATAATCCGTTTCCCAAACGCATTTCTCCGTTTTCTTTCAATGCAATCGGACACATTAGACAGCAGGATGATTGTGATTGTCTTGCATATCCCTAGTTATGTTCAGCAATATGACAGTCGTGAGCCCGAAGGCTTTGATTTGATTCGCCTCAACATCTGCTTGTTATCTTGTCGACATATCCTTTATGAATACCGGTAGAGGTGGCTCATTCTTATAAGTGGTCGATATGGTTGTAGTGTTGCTTGTTTTTATTTCCAGCCTTACAGAACGTACGACCCGTATCAGCACCGTCATTACATTGTTCTCGTTTGTTATTTTGCCTACCTGACGGCTGTTGCGATTCACAGCTGGGTTTGCAGTTCACTGAGATGTACTCTAGCCAATGTGCAATTTAGTTTATGTCAGTCATCATTATGACATCTGGACCAGTGTTCAAATTACCTCCAGAGCGTCGAAAATTCATTTATCCGCAAACTGAGCGTAGTATTTGCATGCTCACAAACGAGACGCATGGTGAGTCGCCTGTCCGTGTGCAAGTATGGCATCTACAAGGAAACGTTGAATGGAAATTGAAACCAAAATGAAATATTACTGTATCAGGCAAATTGCAGCAAGTTCCATAGAATAACACACTCTTTCACCTCAAATGTTATACCTCCGATCTGTCTAACAGTCAAATCTACTGTTTTCAAACAAGGTATTTTGTTGCAGTCGTTAACTGTTGCAAATGCTGTTTCTCATGATCAGAAGTAAATCATTCATTTGCGTCTGGTATACATAGTAGCAGCTATCCACCGTTGAAGAATGTTTTGGATGAAGTTTGGTCCATTGAATCCTGGACACCTGCTGCGACCACGTTGTGTCTCATGAGGTTTGCGTATGTCGGTCGTATGAAATGATAATCAGCAAGTGAGCGACAGGTAGATGTTGTGAAAGATCAGCTTCGAATTTCGAACCTCCACAGGAATCGGTTTCAGTTACTGTACTGCAGGACAACACGCACCCCAGTTGTATATAGCTAATCAAAATTCGAAACAAGCGTTTTTTCTTCTAGTTTGTAGTTAGTAACCTGTCACATGACGTGTTATGCTATTCATTCGTCGTTCTGTGACAACCCAATAGATGTGCGAATCGTGTATCACACGATAGGTATTGAATGTGCACCTCAAAATGTTTCTGAATTGTTGCAGGTTATTTCACAAGATCAACAGATTTTAGTTGCTACGGTTGCGTGATCGTTATAGTAATGGTGTTTAGATATATCAGTGTTTGTTGGATGCTGCCACTACATGCGTGCAGTGATAGGAAATTTTGTGCTGGAGAACTGAATATCTCAGAAACTAGTCGACACTAAGTCTCGCATCTGAAAACTGATCAACCGAACCAGATTTCCGGTTTAGAAATCCATTGTCATTACAGTTTCCCAACCCTGGAAGCACTCATCAGAAGGGATTCAACCAGTTTCACTCATGGTCACCGTTCATTTCATGATTAGCCCATCCAGGAGTACCATGCCGTGCTCACCACAGTTAATCAATTTCACACCGAAATTTTCCGACATTCTTTCGATAGGGTGCAAACAAAATCGGACTATACGTCACTGCTGTGATGCGGAAATAGTAACACGGGTATTAAAGCAAATGTCAAGTGAAATCAGACAGATGGAAATGATGGCTAGTCAGCGGTGAAGGTAGAAGCCAGGGTTATGCTGTAGTAGTCAGGATATGTTCTAGATAGATATCCATGCAACGAATCGTCATTCGCCTGTTATTTTGTCAAACCGGACCATGTGACGGACGAACATGATGGACAAGGATGCTGATCTCTAATGACGGATATGTAGAGTGATAATGTTTAGCAGCAAGAATGGAGTATGAAGTACGTAATATTAAGCCGTTTATATTTTTATAAAGCACCCTCATGAGAGCTGTGGTTGTAAACAAAAGCGTTTTCTCTCGAAGATTTTCTTAGTCCTTGTCTGAGTGGAACACATTTCGTCCCATTTTCCCAACGGACCCTCATATCTTCGCATAATTAATTTTGTTTCTAACCAATTGTATCTCAAACGACAGCGTTCATACTCGTTTGATGGATGATTTCAGTCTGAATACGATTCCTCAGGGGGGAGCAAAGACCAACGTTCTGCAAATTGTGATCAGATGACAACTGTTCCCAAATGATTCGGTTCTAGTAGTTTTTCGAGAGAAGAACGCGTATCTAAAAATGATCGTTCATTCAGAATATTGGAATTGTTGGCATGTACCAATAACAGAATGACTGCAATAACGCATTCGCTCATAAGGATGATACGGTGGCGATTATGTCGCCAAAGATAAGTTCGTATATTAAGAACATCAATTCTTGTCCGAATGTATATTGACGTTTACTTTATCATTTCACTCAGACTTGGTGAGACAATAACGGTGATTCGGCACGTGGTCCCAGATCTTGAAGGAGTTGTGGTCTGATTTGAAGATGAAAGTGAGCGTGCTATACTGGCTAGTGACATACACAGGAAAAATTGTGAAGAGTTGTGACTAGTTACTGCAGCAAGTGCAGGATGAGCGTGAAGATAGGTAAGGGAAGAATACACTGCGGGCGAAATCAGTGATAACAGGTTTTGAGATATTACGTCAGTCTGAGATCAGCAAGAACAATAAATTCTAATCCCCGTCCATCTCTCCCGCTTTCTGTGTACAATTCACGGAAGGAAGATTCGTCAGGAAGCGTTCGATGACCAGACTTACGTTCACTGTACTGTCCATTATGAAATATGGAATTGAGTTCCCAGCTGTTTCTGATCTAACCCAGGCAACACGGAAAATGGACTTCCGCATGATGAGCAGTATCCATTGCACCCACTCGATAACATGATTTGTGAAGTCACCGTTGTCATGAATTATCGGCTGGTATTATAGTGAAACCGCCTTGCGCTGTATCCTAAGCATTTGCTTCATCTGGTGTGTGCAAACAGATGGGAGCTGTAGATCAGTGCCTATATCCCGTTAACAGTTACATGGCAAAGCGTTTTGAACATTTTCACTTAACCAAACAAACGCACAGCCTACTCATCAATTTCGTCTTAATCCCCTCGATTTCGTATCCGATTGGACAGCTGATATTTATTGGCATAATGTGATTGGTGGTTACATGCCAGTCAACTGGCTTGAAACTTGCCTCAAGAAATTCAATAAATAGGCAAGCAGCACATCCGTTTAGAAAACATTCAGAAAGTGACCATGAAGTTTTTGTTATTCGCAATCTTGCTGTTGTGCACTTTGAAAATGCTGGCTGCAGGTATGTCAACTCAGATGTTATAGTCAGCTTTTGTGTGATTAGAATCATGTTTTATATATTAATAACGCAATAGGATCTTGAGAATTCCACAGAAATTGTTCAAGTTTGAAAGCGATTTCAGTGTCAATGCACTAACATGTATGTTTTAAGAGAATTGCAACATGTGCCGTGGTGGACAGGCAGCATTCTTCTTGCTGATTCCGATAACCTTGTTCTTACTGCAAAAATGCTTCAGTAAATATGTGTGCTGTTTTGCATCCTACAGTTACATAAATCTAACTGATTCTAAGAAACCATAGGTGGCAATGCATGTACAAACATTATGGCTTACTGCACTATTTTATTGTTGTGATGTTTCTTTCCTGTGTTTATCCCGCGGCTACTTGCGCGGAGTCCGGAATAACACGAGTGCAGTAGAACACGATGTATTGCCTACTTCTATTTCGGCAAATAAATGAGATTTCAGTGGCCATATTTGGCAACTATTTCATGCTATAGATTTCCAAGCGTCTCCTTTATTTTACTGATGAGCCTTCAAGGAATTGGTTAATTTCAACGTGAACATCACCCACAGTTGATCGCAGCTGTCGCATTCGCATAGACATTCCAGTCGGCCCCTTTTGAAAAGAAGCACTAGACTCGAGTTGAACCACTGTCCGCTTGCCCAGGCCACTTCACGATTAAGTGGCCAAGTAAGGTCAACTCCATAGTCGTTGCGCTCTAATTGGTTCGTCGGACTAGCACGACACCTACTCTCACTTTCACGCCTCCTTCTGGTGGTCCGACTTGCACGCTAGTGTTGTGTTAATGACTGATTTCATCAGTCGTCACCAATGACCAGACTGGTTTGCAATGATAAATGATTTCATCAGCCTTCACATGTGCCGTGGTGGAGAGGCAGCATTCTCTTTGCTGATTCCGATAACCTTGTTCTTATTGCTAAAATGTTTCAGCACATGAGTATGCAGTTTTTCATCTTACGTTAGCATAAATCTCATTGGAGATACGAAATCATAGAAACAAATCCATGTATGGAATGGACAGTGTGGCCTGTAGTGCTAAAGTTTTCCAAATTTCCGATGTCTTCTTCCATAACTTCTGTTACAGTGCACTCACTTGGATGCTATTAGGATGATAGTAGTCTGTAGTGTTTACATGCAACCTCCTTCAGCTGATCAATTTTCTTATCAGAATCAGTTTTTGGACGTTTATCTCTTTTATGGATTTTGAAAATTTCAGTCATTAACGTATATTATTTATTTAGCATTCACTGAAATGCATTCACTATGTGACTATGGTAGATTTGTTTGTTGTGAGCGATCCGGTCAACAGTTGGGGCATTGGCTGAGCCAGAAACCACATGTCATTATGCGATAAGCACAACAACAACTGAGCTGCACTGTCAAATGCGGACATGAACAAGCCTGTTGAGACCGAAGACAAAATTGCTTCAAGTTAGCTATTGGATGGAAGTCAACATTTTGTTATGAGAAAACGGTCTTTCTTTATCGAATATCCACTAAGTAGGAGAAACCAACTGTAGCTCATTACACAACATGACGAATTAAATCGACTGTACTAATGTGATCGGAGAACATTCATAATATACAGGTTAATTTACATTCAAAGTTTCCAATGACCACCGTACACCCCTTCGTTATGCTTTCGAAAATCTACGATAGCATCGCGTATGAGAACTGGATTCAGGTAACCACATAATTACCAGTATGTTCACGGTCAGCGTTTCGCGCGACGATTTCCCTCCTCTCCCACGCAACACTGTTAACTCATCAGAATCATAACCAATTATTGTACATATGTTCTGTTATTCATATTTCAGTTCCGGTGCACGAAAGTAAGTTTGCATTACTTACTCCATGAATAGTGGGGCATGTGAAATGACACTGTTCTTATACCTA
>JTDE01003924.1:13172-39693 GCA_014338405.1 Paragonimus skrjabini miyazakii
TCCACTGAAACTCTCTCGTCTCTGCAAAATCGCTTGTCTTGGAAGTGCGGACTACCCTGAACACGAATATCCCGGACATAGGTGAATAATCACCTCACTTCGTATAATCCGGATTACTTGTTCGTATGCTCGTTAGATGTTCAACATTATGTACGAGATACCATGAAATCTTATAGATGGCGTTCTGAGACATGATCACAAACAGTGTTTGCATGCAAGTCCTACATGTATTTGTTGAATGATTGATATATGACCACTTACCAGCAGAACCATACCAATTGTAGTTTCAGCTCAAAAAGATTTATCCTAGTCACCCAGAACTCGGATAATTCAAACATTGACCCGTTAATTCACTAAACCCTAACACAACACATTTATTGGTGGAGTAGATAACAACGAGTGGTTTTGTGGGGCATTTGAAAACTGCCGAATTTGACGGATGAAATGCCATGATATAGAAACATTTCAATGTATCCCACAAAATGTTGACCATTTACATTTCTTCCATTCTATGTCTAGTTCCTTCCGATGACAAATGGGGTAAGCTGTTTATTGATGGCGCGTTTATTATGACAGCCATAAATCTGTTCAAAACAGTTTGAGCTTACGAACACTACGGTGAAATGTTATCATAGTTCACACACCACCAAATGATTTCAGCATCTCGCTTCAATGACGAGCTTAAGTATTACGTATTAGCAAAAGAATGTCAGAGAACAATTAGAAATTTTCGTTTCACGCCCAGAGATAACAGATTGAAAGTTTTGTGGTCACTTTCATTGATCTGTTTGACTTGTTGGAAACGTTTTCTCTTGTTTAGCACACATCGCGGTATGTTACCATACTGTTAATATGATTAGTTATCAGTACGTCAGCACATTTCGCCCAACGGAATCCCACCTATTTATTTTGAACCAACCTCATCAATCAGTCAGATCATCAGGATAATGTCCATGCAAAATAGCATACAAAAATGTCCGCATCTCTCTAACAAACAAAGTAAAACGCGGTGATTACAAAGTTCACGTTACACCTACTCACTCACAGTTTAGCATTCAGCTACAAGTGATGAACAGATGAAAATAGTAGTTCTATTCAATAGTCCTTATTTTTGTTTTGTAATGGCAGAAGTTGGTCCCACTGAATCTTAGGCTTGTGAATGCTTCGATTAATTTGCTCTCATTTCAGTCACGTCTGGGGTGAACTATCAGAATGGTAGGTTTTCTAAACACATCGATTGGGAAATCACTTTTGAGTTCAAATGAAGTTGTCCATCTGCAAACACCATGAGGCGATCCACATAGGTGTATGAACTAATGATCGTCTCTCAATCTAGAACGTCGAACCCTATGTTGTTTAGCTTTACGCGTGTCTGGTAGAATGCATCGGGTGTGATTGTATCAGCACCAATCAACTGCCAGTTAGGCTGTTCAGTACAACGTAATTCAGGTCAGATTATGTATATCGACAATTGTTCTGTCTTCATAGGTCGAATAATCAATGAGGTTGTTTGATACGAACGTCTAAATTGTGCACATTGTTTGAGGCGTTGGTCACTCCATAACTACCTCAGCGCCGGATGTCAATCCCATAGCCCTAGTATTCATGTCGATAGTGTCCCAATTTAAGTAGTGATTCCGTGAGGAAGGTTTAGTGTATGTATTACTTTCTGGACATTGAGGGTTGTCCAAACATTCGGTACGTGATCATGTATTTTCGCAATGTATCACAATACTCAGTGGAACCACTGAGTGGTACACAACGTTGGTATTCACACTGAAGACAAACATTTATTTTAGTGAGCCTGATGGGATTAGGCAAGGATGCAATCGTGAATAGTCAGTGAGAATATGATTACGAAGTGCTTGAATTTCTGGTTCAAATGCTAAATCGCTTGGTCGTTATTTGCTTGTCAAATTCTATCATAAATGTTTGAAATATCTGTTGAAACTAGTTAACATTCCCTTGTTTGTTATTTCAGAGATAAATGTGATTTTTCAACATTGTTTATCAACAATCAATCACTTGCCGTTCTCTGTATTTCATGTGGTTTCACAGAGGGAACGGGGTTAAACTGGATACCAGAAAAACATTATGCATGGCTTAGGCAGTACTGACAACGAGTACCGACACAAACAGTGTTTCGCCTCTCACGTTTCGAGTTACTCGAACAAACGATACTGGATATGCAATGTAATGCAAACATGTTCATCATATATGCATAGCCAGAGGAAATACCCATGTAATCTGGTTAGCCCAAATTTCATCTCATCACATTACCCACACACTGAACACAGAAACATTAGTTACGATTGGTTTACCAATGGAAGAGGAATCAATCGGATAAAGAAAACTAGTTGTCATGTGTGTAGTCGATGCAAACCAACTCGGTGCTGATGAGAATACAATATTTTCAAAAGCTTGTGATGATTGTTCGTTCATTCTGATCAGATTATGCAATCAGTTCAATAGACACGTTCACCTAACTAGCACCTTATTAGCAAGATAATGAAAACGGTGGTGAGATAATCACAACATGGAAATCCGAACAATCCATGAATGACTCAGGCCCGCTTTGTTGCTCTCTGTATACTGGTATACAGCAAACACAAGAAGCTAATTTCTATATCAAAAGCAAGTACATTTCAACTCACAGACTGAAACGTGACTAGGGGAAATGAGCATATAAATTGTGCATTGATGTTAAGTGTTTGAATGGAAACCACTCTTTGAATTTGGACAAATTACATAAACCACAAATCGTGAAGAGATTTCCGTTCAATAACCGACTTCTAACTTTTACATACATGAGAAAATGTGCATAATTGCAACTGGTCGATTGCATTATCGGTGAACTTACCATTAGTGATAATTAGTAGACTGCTAGACAGCGACAATGCGGTGCTTAAGTCGAACAGTCAAGTAGACGAAGTGCAAGCAGGCAGTCACATAGGAAGACATAATATAACCAATAGATATGACGATCCATATTGCAATTGACAACAAAACTGGGGGATTCAAATTGTGGAAAATTAAATTGATATGAAATAGTCAACAGGGCAGATGTGTCCATCACGTCAAGTGTACAGATTGGATGAGCCACCGTTAGTTGGACAGTTCTTGTATTAGAGTGTGGATACTGGTCGCCACTGTCGTAGATAAGAATGTCGTCCTGAGGAATTCACTGAGCAGTGTTGGTGTCATCAGAATAAATGAAAACGATTGTTTGACGTCAACTGTGTGTTTAGTTTTTCTCGACTGCACCAAAATTTCACTAATTAAGAATGTGGCTCTATCCATACTGAAGGATTGCGAGCAACGCTCATGGATGTACCTGAATAAACTGGGACGAAGAGTATAGATGAACTGATATGGAACAAACGATTTCGACTAATGAAGCAGCTTATCCTACACGCGTTGAATGACAGCATGCTAGGCTTTTGCAATAACATACAAAGAAGCTGCTGAATGTATCTTTCCCATATACTCCGATAAGCACTGTTTTAGTATTCCAAGCTCTTCATCCAAATGAAAACAGACCATGAAGAAAACGGTGTTTTCAGAACAGTGATTGATTTCGGCAAGCTAATTCGTTTTTCCGTATGCCGTGCAGTGAACGTTTCTGGATAACAATATTCGTGAAACACTGTAAACCAGTTTACATGTTGCCTCGAGGTTAGTTTGGTCGTAGGTCGTTCTTGTTCTGTACGCCATGCAAGTTATTAGATCTTCTTCATTTTTAAGACGAACGGGGTTTAAAAAAATGCACGTGATGACCGTTCCACGATAAACCATTTGTTTCAATCCTTCGATATCCTGCCGTTGTAATAAGACATTGAGAATTACTACCATCCTTTAATTTCTCATTTATATATGAGTTTCTTAATCGGATGTCAACTGCGGGGCGTTTATGATGTGTCGTTCACATACTGGATTTTCACAATTGAGTTAGAAATAGTATTCCTTAAGTATTCACTTTTAAGTGGTCACCGCATAGCTAAACCATTGCTTTGTCTGATGTAGTATCCAATATAAATAGGATTTGGAAGTATCTGATGGAACAAAAAAACATGAGAGTGTTCATTTGCTCTCGATTCTGTATTGGATGAGCTAGGGAGGAAAGTCATGTTGGAGGATTGTTTCAATTTCAGAGGGTCAGCAGAAGAAAGAATGTGAAAGAAGAAACCAGTGGCAAACAGGTGAAATATCAAACACAATAAACGCACAAAAAACAGAACTGACAACAACCATATAGCATCAGTGGTGATGATGATCAGGTTATGTGAATACTCTGTTTGGTGTCTACAAGAAGCACTATGATTTCATGCTTCAGTCTAACAGACGGTGACAGTTACGACAGACCTCGGTAGGTTGTTTCACATTCAGCAAACCAGGACACGGAAAAGTTTTCGCCAAAAATCAGATAGCTTATTTCATGTTGTAGCTTTGGCGAGTTAACGTTGGAGTGATTATTTTTTCTAGGCGCAAATACTTCATACGAAGGGGATTAGAATCTATGGAAGATCCGATATACTGTAATCAAGTATCCCGTGATATGGTGGTAGCGCACTGAGAACTGCCTCAGTCTGCGCAACCTATATGGGTACGGTGTAGAATGTAGTCTACGTTGTGTCTTCTTGTTAGGAGGCACATCTGCTAACGAAATAGCCAGGACGCATCATGCCATATCGATTGATCGACCTAGTTCCGATGGTATGGTCGTGGGTGGTGGTATTGTTACACTAAGCCAATCAGACTGCAACCGTGCGCTCGAACTGTGTTATCCCGAGTGTTCTCTGACGCCTCTTCTAATGCGATTTGTTTTAACGTCCTAATAGACATATATGGCCGTTTCATTTAATTCGTTCTGCATCTGACTACCATGTATGGGCGGCTCATTCAATTTGTCTGGCGTCTGTCGTCTATGAATGGCAATCGTTTTGTTCTATAAATTTACAGTCTTGTGGCCTACTTCTGACTCGTTCCTCCAACAAGCGGCGTTGCCGCGTTTTTTCTCGATCTCGGTATTGTTCCAAAAGATTGAGTGTGTAATAAAAAAGACTAACCATTATTTCTATCTCAGAGTAAATGCCTTCATGAAACAGGAGCGATACAGTTATGAAATTTGTCTCAAAAGTGAGGCCCACCAGCGAATTGAATATCAGGGTGAAACAGTCCAACTAAAACCATCCAAACAGTTCGGAGATTGACTCCAGTACCCAAACGGCTTTTTTGACCATTGAGCTCGCAAGTCGTGATACCTAGTTTTCACCTTCCATAAATTTATCTGTGTAGTTCGAATGACGGAAGTGTGCCATTTTACATTGGACAGTGTCAATTAGGGGGCGGTTGCCTGTAACTCAGTAGTGCAATGTTTAAATCGTTGTGTAACTTCTCACTTCTAATCACATTATCTATTATACTCCAGACTTCAATGTCACTAGCTCAAGCTAGCAAATGAGAAAGGATAAACTGTAGGATCTATAACGCACAGAATGGAGTGCAGAGGTGCTAGTTTGAACCAAGTGCTACACACTGCTGGACGCCTAGAACCAGTCTGGGAAAGCCCTATGACAGCATAGCGGTGTTAGGGCATCTATTTCTTTTCGTCCAAAAACCGCCTCCGTCCTTGAGAAAAAAAAACAATTGACTTTGTCCTAATTAGTGGATCTGCTCAGAACGACCGATAAGTGACCTTGACTTGATTTTACCCCTCCGACTATTTACGCCGCTATGCATATCAGTTACCCAACTCTTTTTCGGTAACTGTTCTCGTTGATATCTCGGGCACGCTTGGTCATTACGCGCCATGTAAATACTTTGTAGTTGTCGCACACGTTTCGGGGCGGACCAAAGCTCCTTTTTGCACGCCTCTTTTGGCATGCCTTGGGAGCAAAATTACGGGAAAGTTGCGGTACTATTCGGGACCGAGACTACCGCCTCAATTATTACCGGGACGAGAAATCGAATTCTGTCAAGCGCATTCCGATATCAAGATCGAACCAGTTTATCGTTTAGGGGGTTTGCAGCAAGCGCCGATCTTGCAGGTACTCGATAAGTCGGAGGACTAGAGAATTTTCTGCAACAGTCACGAAGTTAGACGTACAGCGTTAAATAGTTTAAGAGAAGCCTGGAAATAACACAACTGGTTTACCTTCATCAACCACTTTTGCCCAATACACCTTAACAACCAGAGTGGTAACACACAAGAATCATTTCTGAAATCCATGCTGACTCCCAGGCAACAGTACAAGTCTAATGAATTGTTTGAGCAGTTGGTCATCAATCTAGCGCTTCATGACCATTGAGATAACCGATAATAACGCAGAATTGCTCTCACAACATCGACAGTACTGAAACTGATGAGTAGTCGGGGATTTGGTTAATTTCAAGTTGAACATCACCCACAATTGATCGCAGCTGTCGCATTCCCATAAACTTTCCAGTCGGCCCCTTTCGAAAAGAGGGGCCGACTGGAAAGTTTATGGGAATGCGACAGCTGCGATCAATTGTGGGTGATGTTCAACTTGAAAGTACTGAAACTGTCAAGATTGCAGACAGCTACTCCATTTGACACGGTCATTCCATTTGTGTGGCGCAAATTAGATATTGGGAAACGGTTTTCAGTAAGTGCGACTGAATAGATTTGGGTTGATAATAATCTTGCTAGTTTGATCTAGCCGGTCACACAATCATCGTCATAGACAGCAAAAGATCAGTGGTTGTCACTGATGCCTAACTATCATACAATCACGAATAAGAAGAAAACGAACTCTATGTAGGAAGAGAGAAGGAAATAAATGAGGAGACGGGAAGGGACTTATTTACTAAGAACGATAACTTCGTCCATAGTCGAACATTCGGCATCAAGGTGACTACATCTTGCACACAAACAACTAAACTGTAACCGAACGTATCGCGTAATCAGCAATATACTTTTTTTCGAATCTCACTGCTGTGGTTTTATTAAATGCACTCACATTACAGACAACTCAGCCAAACAACGACAACATTCACGCCACTGAGCTTGCTTAGCCGTCATCTCAATTGACTTCTCTAGTCACCGACTCTGGAAATCGCAACAGTCAAAGTCGGAGAAACATCGGCACACCTCCTGACAGACAATTTCATTTCTTTATTTCAAGCGACCAGCTACACACTTGGCATCTTAAGTCAGTCGGCCGCAGCGTCGGCAAAGTGCTCGGCGTGGCAGACGAATAGGTAGCTTCCTTCCTGTATGATTTAAACATTTAAATATGTGCAAATGTAAGGATTGAACAACAGAACTCGTCTAACAATCATTATTTTCCGAATGAACTGTGAGATTTGCATCCAGCAGCTATTAGGATTTTGGAGGAGACAACTGCCAAGGCAGCTTTATATGCTGGCTTGCTACTTATGCGTTATCGGCAGTATAGCCAGTTTCTCAACAGTCAGTCGTTGCTGTTGATGGAGTCTTTGTGCAGCAAACGTAAGAACGAAAAGACAACGTACCAACGCATCGCCCAAATTCAAGTGTACGCTCCAATAAGAACGGCAGTCGCGAATGGAACTCTGTCGCCTATAACTACCAGTTATGTGGTCCGTTCTAGTCCAGGTCTGATTCGGAGAGATGGTGGGCACCAAGTACAACAATAACATGCATGACCTCTAGAATTAGTGCTGGCTAGAAACAGCTCATACTCAGCGCACGGGTGCAACAGTCGTCCGCCACTATCCGAGCGATGTGATGCTGTCCCAAACCTACCACCTAAATGGGACTCGGTCTCGCCAATGGGGCTGATCTGGGCGTTCATAAATCCGGCCAGAACGATTATATCTTAATTATATGTTGACCAAAGAAATACTGCCTGATCTATATAAAACGCGTGCTTGACGCCGGTATCGTTACAGTCGGCCGAAACATAGGAAGCCATAACGGAGTAATTGCCGAAGGTTTTCTATCGGGAGCTGGCCTTAGCAGAACCTGCCAAGCGGACGGCAGAAAGTCTTGTGTTAGCAGAAATCCAGCCTACTGATTCGGCTAGGACCATCGTGCTGAGGACTGTGCCTACACCAGCTTGACTTTTGGCGGCAGCCGTGGAGTCGCCCGTAGTGTACAGCGTGGCTGCTGTCAGTCCCATATGTTGATTAGTGTTCTGGATTCTCGTCTTTGAAATGCAGCAGACGTCGACATTCAATGAGTCTAGCGTTCGTGCGAGAGCGGTCTGTTAATCGGTCTGTCTTGGAACGCGACCGTTGAAAAACTATTACTTTGCATTCTGGATCTAAGCAAAGGACGGACTGACGTGAGACTGGATGGTTAGGGATGGAAATCACGGGGACAGTGTTATCATGATTAGTTATACCTGTTGTGGGACTTGCAGAATAATGATGGTCGGGAGGTTCAAGCCGTCACATCGCATCAAGGTCTAGTCTAGTCTCTTTGTGACGCATGTTGGGTCTGAGCGACAACAATTTGTGTGCTTACTGATGAGTAGCAGGGGATTTTGGTTTTAATATAACTTGAACATCATTCGCAATTGATCACAGCTGTCCTACTGACATATGATCAGAAAATCCTGATTTATGAAAAGAAAAAACAAACATAATTTGCAGTTTGCGTAAATTCAGGGGCAATTTGCAGTTCTATCTAGAGATCTCACAAAATGCCATGCTGAATGCAGATCACCATTAATTTTAATTGTCCGCTGATGGCAACACATCAGTTTTGCAGACACTTTGAGAAGATAGTTTACAAATGAATATCCAGGCAAAAGACGAACCGGTTTCAGTCGAGTAAATAAATAAAAATTGACGAGATAAAGACAATCCGTTGTTAACACAACAATTCATGAGCACACAAATGATAAGCCATGGTAAGCAGAGAACTGGCAACAGAGTGCATTGAAAAAGTTTTCCAGAAACTGTTGAGCAATTCTCTGATGGGAAATATAGCTCGAGATTCGAGTGGGCAAACAGTACGCATCTCATCATGAAATATCACAGCTGGAGTAGCTCTTTTTCGAACGGAATTTGTTCGAAATTCGGTATCGCAGGAGAACGATAAACGTTTTGAATGTTGAACCAAACATCCAGTACCGAATTGTCAGTAACGTCTACAACCGGAAACAAAGCGCATTTCAGACCGGTTATCCAGTTGGACAACGTTAATGATTGACCAGCAAACAGTGTCATTAAAGTGTTGTCACCACAAAAGACGCTTGGCCTGAGAATCCATTCATTGCGCAGACGCCCGTTTAGGTCATTTTAAAAATCAAACCACAAACGCATTCACTCATTTGCGCGTTAGACATGCATTCACATACGTCATCGTCATTCGCCTTAGTGGAACTTCTGCCGTAGCGCGTACATACTATTTCGATAGTCTCTTCTTGTCCCTCGTCTTCCTGGCATTCGCAGCTTGCCCTTTTGTTCCTCAATGTCTCCTGTAGGTAACATACTACTTGTGAGTGGTATACTACTCACAACGAACCTGCCTCTCATACAACAAAAGCACCATTTACCGAAAACTGCAATTCCACGTGGTCGGACGACAAACCGATGACATCACCCTCCTCGGCAGGCTGCTCAATTTTGGCGATCATAGCACCGGCGTGCCAAACACCCACATTCTCTCGGAGAACCCAACTCAAGCTAGATTCACTTAGCTGACCTAATGATTCCAGCGGAGTCTGGTAAGTAAAAAATAGAACAGTAATGAGGATTGGAATGATACTCACTAGTCAAAAACACACATGGCCGTTTAGTTGTTCTGTGGTCATTACATTCCACTGCTCACTCGCACATTCAATCAGTTGTTTGAAACTGATCTGGCAAGTAAGTGAACCCAAATAATAATGATGTGCTGCACCACCTCATAGTGGTGCAGTCTAGTCTGGACAGTCTCGAAAGAAACCCTGATAAGTTAAGCGTTCAATAACTCCAGAAAGAACCAACCAACATATCTGGTTCCAAAGCAATTGTCACGATGTAAATATCGTTTACAACTCCACGTCTGTATATGCAGATACACAAGAACGGTGAACGGAGTACCTCCGCACACAATGTGGCCAGGTGTGCTAATCTAACGCTGGTCAAACGGCGAATGTTCACAAGGAACAACATAAGGACGGATACGAACGGGAAGTAGACGCTCAGTAACGCAATCTTTTATCACGACGATTGTGAACGCAAATTTCCAAACAAGCTTAATTCAAGTCAACACAGGTAACATACGCCCCCTATCGAATGCAACTGTGATGAAGTCCGAGTCAAGAATTTTGATGGATATAACTGGTCTCAACAGGAGTCGATATCTCTTCTGAGAGTTACCGACGAAATAGCACTGATATGTTAAATCCGATGTGAACTCAATCAGTTACCTGGGTTTCCGTTCCCAGATAATTTGTTCAAGGGTATCAAGTTGCTTTTGCACATGCTAAACTGAAATGTAAGTTTCACTCAAGCTACCAGCGGAACGGCTGTAAACGATATTGAATAAGGAGAACCAGGCAACTAAACTCTCTGACTGGTTTAACCGATTGGCCAAAAACGCAGTGACCTAACTGAAATCAAACAACAAAGCTTACATACAAGCTGACGAACTGTTAACAGTTGTCCGCGGTAACCGTGCAGGCACATTCACCATGACTCAGGTAGTCGCCATTGAACATACACGCTCCTCAGCCGTTTCCGTAAGTTAGGTGAATGATTGATGGGTGACGTACTCTCGTTACAACAAGTGCAGTAGGCGAGTACTGGAGGTGAGCTATGCAACTGATCAGAAGAGAAAGAAGAATGCAGTTCCCGCGGTTTTCTTCGAAAAACACGGAAAAATCGAACCGGTCCGCTGAACAATTCCAATGCGCTCTGGTCATAGATATTATCCACTCTGCTAAACATGAGTACGCGACCACTGTGTAAAATTTATGCACAACTCACAGGTTGATCCGATTACCACTGAAAAATATCTCACACTCTCAAATGCTTGTGAATCTCTATTCTAGAGTTAAACGAATCACTGCTCAATTATCTTAAAGCGCAAAGCGAAGCTGAAGTAGGCCACCACGGAGGAGGCGCTGATCGCCGTGTTCGGCAGCCCCGCAGACTGCCAGGAGGCAGTGCTGCGGTACAAGGGCATCAGGCTTGGACCAGGAGGCGACGCTTTTGTGAATGCCGTGTCATTGTGGGCAGCCTTGTATAGAGCCCTGCCAAATTTGGACCAAGATTCAGAGCAGCGTATGCTGACAGATCAGTTCTTGAATGAAATGCAACCAACAGTGCGGGATCCGCTCAAGGTTGCTCTCATCGCGAATCCGATGATACTGGAACAACTGGCGAATGCGGCTCGACAATTGCTTGTAGAAAACTCCCTGAGGGTTTACGAGCTGAAGGCAGGCGAACAAAGGGAACTAGGTAAACTTCGATAAGCACTGGAAAGGTTGATTCAGGAAGTGGCGGCTATGAAGGTGAAGAACTAGGATAACCGTAGCGACGACTGCTGTCGATGTAGAAGACGTGGACACTGGCAAACAGTTTGCCCACTTGGCAAGATAATGCCATACTTAAATAAATTTTCAATGATTGTTTTTTTGTCTGAGAAGGGAGGTCCGGTAATTGGGGCAGTTGATAAGACGGCAATTCAGGCTAGGTTAGAAACCAATGGTAGCTCGGAGTGTTGTTTGGTTGACACTGGGGCCACGAGTTCATTGGTTGGACCGATGCTAGGAAAGATTGGTCAGCCGTGTACGATGGTCGGTCAAACAGTCGGTGGGTTTACTCTCAAAGCTGGTGGCCTGGCAGAATGTGATGTCCGAAAACTGTTCACCACGGATCAGGATCCATGTGGTTATTGTGACTGAATTGAACATGAAATCTCCATCAAGCAAGATTTATTTCGACCACTTGGTCTCAGAAGAACACCAATACACCTGCAGCGGGAAATAGAACGACAATTTAAGGACATGCTGAATGAACAACTCATTGAGGAGGCTGATAACCCGCTCAATTTTTCCGTCGTGTTGGTGAAGAAGTTCAACGGTAAATTCCGATTGTGTGTCGATTTCAAATGGCTCAACGAGATTACAGTCAATAAAGTGGTAGCAGTCCCAGCCGTAGCAGAGATTTTCGATAAGCTGCACAACACCATGACATTTACAGTTCTAGAACTGCTGTCTGGATATTGGCGGGTTTCAGTCAAGCAATCGGACCGAGATAAGACTGCATTCATAGCGGGAGAAAAGCAATACCACTTCAAACGTATGTCGTTCAAACTGTCAGGCGCCCATTTCACGTTCAGACGACTGATACTGACGGTGCTAAACGGAGTGGACTACAGGGTGGTTTATGGAGACGGTACAGTCATCTACAGCTCGAATGAGACGGAACAAACAGCACACGTTTCGGATCTGCTACAGAAGGGTGAACAGACTAGCCTACGGATCAACAGTCCACAGTTTCAAATGGTGAAACGAACGGTAGTACTACTCGGTCACAAGGTCGGTCATGGTGAGGTTCAAACAATTCCCGAGAAACTGCTTACGATCGAGGCCATTTTGGTGCCAACATTGAAGAGGACGTTGCGACAGTTTCTCGGTCGCGTCGGGTCATATAGCCGCTTCATCAAAAACTTCAATGAACTCGCGATCCCATTGTACGAAATTCTGACGAAGAATTGTCGATTTCACTGTACAGAAGTAGCCGAAAAAGCGTGTATCGAGATCCAACAGTCGATGGTGGAGGGACAGCTGACCCTGAAGTTGCCAGTGGCTGGACAGTGCTTCGTTGTCGCAACGTATGCGAGCGATGTGGGTATCGGAGCTGTACTGAAGCAGAAAGGCGGTGTGGTGAAATACTCCAGTTGAGTTCTAACTCCTGTTGAAAGAAACTACTCAACGACAGCAAAAGAGTGTTCGGTGATCGTATGGACCTTCGAAAAACGGAGGTCATACTTGCTCGGCCAACGTTTCCATGTAGAGACCGGCTACAAACCGTTGGAGTGGATTAAATCTGCAAAGGTTCCTAGAGGAAAACTGGCTCGTTGTGCGTTATGATTACAGGAATACGACTTCGCAATCCACCGTGTAGTTGGAAGAGAGAACTATGTTCCAGATTTGCTGTCCCGAACGCAACACATGGATGAAGTTCACAAGGAAATGATCGGAGTTAATGGTATTGAACTGGAGAGCGATCCCGGAAAGTTACAAGCAGCGCAGAGGACGGACACGACAATCTGAATGGTGATTAATCAACTTATATCGGAGAACAATCGCCAGAAGACGAGGGGAATCCGGAGGTGAAAGCATTCGGAATACATTGGTCAGACTTGTGGTTGAATAGTGCCGGAATTTTGATGCGCCAACTGCTGGATGGAATAAGCCTGCTTATTATGCCGACGGGTTTGAGAGAGACAATTGTAAACGAATGTCATCAGTTGGCTCATACGGGTTGTCATCGAACTTACAAAATGCTGAGGCAAAGGACATACTGGCCAGGAATGAAGGATGATGTCAACGCTTACGTGTGGGCATGCCAGCAATGTCAGCTGTTGAAGAGCGCTAACCATCCAAGCTAGTATCCTACACAACCAATTCCGGTCAGCGAAATTGGGGATGTGATGGGTCCATTTCCAGTAACCACACCCGAAAATCAATACATCATATTTATGATGGAACATTTCACAAGATGGATCGAAGCAGCCGTTATACCTGATCAGCGTGCAAGCACTGTGTGCAGGGCGGTTATGGAATACATCGTGGCACATCATGAAATACCGCGAAGAATATTGATTGACCGAGGTCCCTGCTTCGAAAGTGAGGAATTTGGGAACTGTTTAAAATCAACTGGTTGAGAAACAGAAAATTTCGGACTACACCATACCATCCTCAATCTAATCGATTGAAGGAAAAAAACAATCGCGCACTCAAGGAATGGTTGCTGGCGAAAGAGGGAACTGGGAGGAAGCACTACCACTGATTCTGTTGGCCCACTGCTGTTCGCCTCAAGAAACAACGAAGAATTCGGCGTTTGAGCTAATGTACGGGCGCGTGCCACGCCTGCCCGTCGATCAAGAGATTGGTTTCTGGGAAGACCGACGGATGAGCATGCGTGAATTAGCAGAAGCTCGGAGAGCGGCCAACCAAAACTTGGCGAACGCACTAGAAGTTTCGAGGGAGCAATCAACTGCAAGGTTGTCGGATCGAAATGCGGTAGTTGAAATTGGTTCGAAGGTTAAATGCAGAGAACGGCGGAGTCCTGGCGCAACAGGACCGCAATCTAGGAATTTCCTGGCAAAGTGAAGAGGACCTTATGTAGCAGTGGATCGCCGTGATCCAGTGTATCTGACTAAGAATGAGAAGAATTAACATCGAGTACACGGAAGCCAGCTTTGTGAAAGGTATGACACCCCGAGCAGAAGAGAATGCACACCAGTAACAACGACTTCCCCGAGACCGGTAAGGAGATCGTTGAGAGAGCGAAGAGAACCTGGAAGGCTTTTGCTGCAGCTGGAATGATCTTTGTAAGGGGGGTGTAGTGAGAAGGAGCGATTGTGCTATATTATTCATACCACTGCTATCCAGTAGTGGGCGCCAGAGCATGGATGTTGACACTGAAGTGATCGCAACTAAACTACAAGAGGCAACATTGGATTGCAGCATCGCATGAAATAGTTCTTGGCACATAAGGCAACGTAAAGGAACTGAGCATTGACGTCTGTGGCAACCGTGACCGTCTGGGCCCAGTGCCGTATGCAGATGAGCGTTTTTGTTTGTTGTCTTGTTGAAACGCATAGGCCACGTGTTGCTTTCTTGAATGAATAACCCTTGCGCCATCCGCGTTCTTGGCTCACAACACTACTGTCCCAGTTCGTTAGGATGATTCTTTATCAGCTCTGTTATTTATCATGGGACTGATTGAACGGCCGAAACTGGGAAACGCAAAAGAGGCCTGGAAAAGCCATATCAACTGGCTTACCTTCATCAACCACTGTTGATTATTTCCGCTAGACATTCTGCTAGACCAATGACTCACAAGTGGGATACAACTAACGGCGCTTGAGGCGATCATGTCCAAGTTGAGCTCGCAAGTCGTGACATCCAGTTTTTGTCTTTTCATAAATTAATTTGCAGCCCGCTTGTCGGAAATGCGTCACTTTACATTTAACAGCGTTAAATAGGGGGCGAGGTTGTAACACACAAGAATCACTTCACAAATCCGTGCTGACATCCAGGCAACAGTGCAAGTCGAACGAATTGTTTGCGCAGCCGGTCATTGATCAATTTCTTCATTACCCTTGAGACAACCGATAGTAAAGCAACCAGCATGTAATTGGTTTTCATTGCGACCATCGCTCCTAAAGATGGATCGTATTCGTTTGAAGATCCGTCGGTTTGGTAAGCCTACGAGGCTTTGGTTATGTAACAGATGTAGTTGGGCTGTGGTCCACAGGTATACGATGCGATAGGTTGAGCGCAGCATGTTTGCTTTCAGCTGTGGAGGCTCATAGCTAGTCAATGGTTACACAATATCCACCAGTCTCTCGACTGCAAACAGAGTGGAGCCGAGCACGATGTACGAAGAATTTTGGTGCATTTGGATGACATTTAGTAGGATTTAAAACATTGAGTTCCCTTAATCCATTTAGTCAAAACAGAGAGAAGACATATATCGCGAGATGTTAACATATCGATTTACTCTCACCAGTCGCCAACGTAGAACCAGCAAATTTTATAGGAACAGGGCATAACAACAACAACTGAACGAACCAACCACATAGTTCTGACATTTCACGTACTAATAGTTCAATCAATCCCACGGCAAGGAGTTTGATTGCGTCAGCGCCTTCTGCGCACACAAAACTGGCCGATGTTGTTTGATGAGCGTCGCCTCACTAATCGCTAACAGTTGCGGGTTGCGATTATGTAACAATATCTTGAACGATTTAACAGGGTCAACTGGGTGACCAGTTGCTAAAATGTGTTTGGCGATTGATGAAGTTGGGGCCTTCGAGTTTGTTACAGTCAATAGGTCATTTTTTAGGATGCCATTTATACAACCTGCTTAAACAATGAAGTGTCCCATAAAAACTAGTCATCAACTTGTTCAGTTTATTTCTTTCATCCAGTTGCGCTGAAGTCGTTCATACACCGAGCCTGGTTCTACTCTGTCTTCAAGTGACGGACTGGCGAATGTTGAATAATCGCTGATTATCCATAATTTCACATACTGAGTTCCTTTAATTCAGTTTTCCAATAGCAATAGACGACATATCACGCGTTGTAAACATTTCTTTTACTCTCTTCAGTCATAAATGTAAAACATCAGAGGTTAAAGTAAACTATTATCCGCGCTAACTCGTACTCACTCTACGACGGAATTGCGGCTAATATTCACAACTAGGAATGTTGCTCAGTTCGTTCATAATCGTGATCAACTGAAATGTTGTGTTCCACATGTGATCTATCAGTTCACTTGCAGTTGTGGTGATGTTTATATCGATAGAACCGAACGGCACCCACAACAAAGAATAGATGAAGGTATGCCTCAGTGGTTGATGCGCACGACGGTGCACCAGACAGTAGCAGCAGAACGAGTGAGCCGAATTCCGAGCTCATCTAGTTCAGAACACATCATCAAAACAGGTCACGTTGTTGACATCGTTAACTCGCTCCACGTTTCGCGTTTTACTGCGCAACTTGGATACAAGATTACTTTCATTCTCGAAAGCGACGTAAATCAACACTCGCATTCTGGTCATGTATGCACATCATCTCATGTAGTAGGTCTACCTTGGAACTGATGACAGTTATCGTTTTATGTAAATCCCGAACGTTGACTGTTCCCACAGAGTGTGAAACTATTCACGTGTCCTATACATTCTTTTGTTTCCAGTTCATGACTGAAGTGGATGAACGAAATGTTAACATCTCGCGACTTGTCTTCTATGGTTATTGGTGATCTGGATCGAGGGTACCGAGTGTTTGAAATTATCAATAATCAGCGATTACTCGACATTTGACAACCTGTCGGTTGAGAACAGAGTGGAACCGAGAATCTCGGCGCAACTCGACGAAGAGAAGAATTGAGCGAGTGAATGACTAGTTCTTTTGGGGTACTTCATAGTTCAAGCAATCTTTGTAAGTGGGATCGTATTATGGTCTGTTTTTAGATGGCCCCAGAATTTTCGGAGCTCGTGTCAGCTTGGCAACACTAATCGATTTCGTCTGATGATGGCTACCGATTACAAACATGTATACGTATTAATACGTTGCAATTAGGATGTCCCCAAACATGTCGTCATTTTCCACTCCACCGGTGTGGAAATTCTGCAGTAAGGCAAGCATTAAGACGTAGACGGTGAAGTGTATATGTTGCAGGGCCACTTTCGACTCCGAGAGTTGTGTGCATAGTAGTGCTCTCCACTTAATCGATTTTCACACGAGCCCGCCGCATCTGTTTCCTCTATGTTTGATTACACACCGTGTACCGCACACAGTCGAATGAAGAATGAACGGCGTACTCATTATGAATGTGCCTTGAAAAGAGCAGCAATCACACCGCACTATGACTTTAACTCGTGTACGGGGCTCTATCGATCGATTGGAGCATTGTTACTTTGAAATATCCGACCAATATGGATGGGCAATATTGGTGGTAAAATTTCATACGATAGGTCCTTGTCGATCAAACCATCTACGGTTAGATTAAGGATGAATGATTTTCCTGCCGTTCGTCCAACAAATGTCAGTTCCTGCATGGGCTGGATCACCATTATATTGCACTGTGGAAATGTTTATGCCATCGTTGACTCACTCGCTCGAGAATCCCAATGCATGTGTTCTTTCATCTGACTTCTGGAGACGTAATCGTGTCACCAGTCAACCGTTTATATTCCAATCGATCACTAGGTATTGGGCTTTGACGATCTGTTCACCAATCTCCTCTGACTTGCGCGGCGTCCAGCTAGCAAGTTTTGAGCAATGGTCATGTAACGGATCGGTACCGAGAAGCAAACAACAACAGCACTTTACTGCATTCACTCTGAGCGCGTGAATTGAGTTACAAGCGCACTCTATACACCGTTCGATGTCAGATCCGTGACACTAAATGATGCCGTCCAATTTTTGTCTAAATACGTTATGTTCGAATATCTCTCGATCGATACGGTTATTTGCACATTACACTGCATTCATTTTATTGGCGAGATGCGACAAACGGTTTTAACAGCACACTATTAAAAAATACAATCAAGTAAGCTGGCGATGAATCGAATAACTTCTGATTGATATTAACGACGAGCAGCTCCATGCTCACATGCTTTGAACTCAACAGAGTAAGCACCGTAAGCGTATGAAAATGTCAATTGTTAACTTCCAGACGGTTTATTTACAAAATGTCAAAGCTTATATTGCTGTTTAAACGTTATCTTGGGTATATCTGTTGTCATCATCCGTTTTATGCATTTCTACGACTGATTAACGCATTTTCGCAAACCACGTATGTGTGACTTCATTCATACCTCCAGAATACTGACCCACCCTCAGATTGCATCACTTCGCAAAGATACAGTTGCAGAATGCGTTATGAGTCAACTCTTTCTTTGTTAAATCGTACTGAACGCCTGTTCACGATATTTCAACTGAGTTTGTTACCAGTTTACCTGTACACTGAACATGACCTTTCGAAATGCGCACAGTGTGGCATTGCATCTTGAACAGTAAGAGACCCTCATTTATATGAATTAGCCGTCAAACACGGTTGATTAGGACTGTCGCATTTTCATAAAAATTTCAGCCAGTAATTTTTGAAAACAGCCAGTTTACTCGTGTTCCGCCTTCGTTAGAGCTCATCAGTAGTGTGTATTCTTGCTACTGCCGGGACTATAACTCCGTCCATACTTCCACTAGACGACCATTTTGACCACTGCGCCACGGAACTCACATTAGACGCGACTGAGTCATTGTGTGCAAACACTCATCTGCACTCGCTCATAAGCCCCATCCAGATCATTCAATCACATTGAGAGGAATACAGTAACTGTCCTTACATGAATCGACATCCTCATATCTAGCACTTTGTTCCAATAGTATGCAAAACTGACGAGTTCTAACTGGACCAAAACTCGAACATAGTGCTACTTTTCGGAAATAACAGAACCACGATCACTATTGATTTATGTTCAAGTTAGATTGACGAAAATTTCCTCACTATTTACCAACAAGTCCTCATTTCACAGTCGCTCGCTCAAATGTATCAACTATTCGCCCCCGGTGACAGACAATATGGGGGTGGTTAACTAGCCAGGCTGTCATAATGTTGGTACGAATATAGGACAGCCTAGGACGGATATTCAGAGGCGCGCCGTTGAATTTTGTATTGGAAGCATCGTGGTCCTCCTGGCATTGCAGCAACTATGACACACTGCTTCATGTACACTAAAGTTTGGTCAAAAGGGGGAGGGCTAAAAGATCTAAGTCATGAACCTACCAGCTTCGGAGTTAGCTTTGTTACGACCTGAACTTGATTCATGATGGCGAAGAAGCAATTCGTTTGAAAAGCTGCCGGTTTGGTAAGCCTACGAGGCTTTGGTTATGTAACAGATATGGATGTGCTGGGATTCGCTGGTGATAGAATACGAATATGATAGATCGAGTGAAACACGTTCGGTGTCATTCTCGCAGCATTATGGCTAGTCCGTGGTTACTCGAAATCTGTAAATCTCTACTGCGATCAGAGTGGAACAGAGCTCGGTGTACGAAGAATGTCAGTGCATTTGGATGACCGTTAGTAGGATGCCGTCTATACAGCTTGCTTGAACAATGAAGTATCCCATAAGAACTAGTCACCAATTTGTTCCATTTTTCTCCCTTCATATAATTGCGCTGGAAATATGGAAATATGCGTACATCGGGCTCGATTCCACTCTGTCATCAACCGACAAATTGGCGAACGTCGAGTAATCGTGGACTAAGCATAATCCTGCGAAAGTAACACCAAACGTTATGCGTTCGACTTATAATCGCATCATTTGATTCCTTTGTTTCAGTTCACGAATAACAACAGAAGACATTTTGCGAGTTGTAAGCAGTTCATTTACTCTCTTTAGTCGTGAACGTAAAACGTTAGAGGTTACAGTAAACTACAATCTGCCCTAACTCGTACATATCCTGTTCTGGAATAGCGACTACTATTCACAACCGAGAGTGTTGCTCAGTTTGCTGGATATCACCCAACATGTCGTAATCTTCCAGTTTACTGGCCTGGGAATCCTGTAAGTAAACAAACGTGAAGATGCAAAAGGTGGTTTGGCCTTTGTTGTTGGAACATATACGTGAACAGACAAACATCTAGTATCAGCGCTTTGAAATATCGAACATCAAGCATGTTGAGACTCACTTTTCGCGTTAAGTATGACGAAACTATTTTGACATATTGATGCATCTTATTTCCATTCGGTACGCGCAGCTAATTACCATAACTACTGGATAGTAGGTATTTATCGGCTGTCGAGTGGCAACCGTGAGCCAGGGCAAATAGACCATGCGATCACCGTACAGTGTATTACAAGCGATGCATGCCGAAACAAATGTAAATCCGCCCTAACTTGTTGTGCATGTTATAATACACGTGAATAGTACGTTCGGTTTGGGCTTCCATTCATATACGTCTAACGGGATGCCGATGGACCGCGTAAAAGAAATACAATGATGATATGCTTTTGCTCATTCCTCGGCAAATGTGGTTTTCAGATCGAGCAACTGTAGATTAGTGAAACGATATTACAAAGGTACCTAATAACACGTGACAAATATGCACTTATGAGTTGTCGGGTTTTGATCGATTTCAAGTTGAACATCCCTCACACGTGATCGTAGCCTTTGCATTACTCACAGGCAAAAGTGGTCCAGCTTTTAAATATGATAATTTGGTCGTACATATTGTGAGATCAGTTGGTGCAGTAGTCAAATTTGAGTTATGTTCAACTTGAAACTATGCACTTGTTTAATTCATGCGCTACATTTGGAGACAGAAATTTCGAACTGTGCATGAGTTTGTAGTTTAGTAATATACATCAGCGTTTCAAGTACACTCGTGAAAACAATGAAAACATAGACTGGTGAACCTGTATTTTCGCTGATTCCTCTGAGAGCTGTTACGAGTAAATAAATTGGCGATGGAATTGGATTGAGGTATTGATCGTGAAACTTAGTTACTGGTGAAAAATTCAATGATGGCTTGTTTCGTTCTTCACAATACGCTGGTGTTTTGCGTATGCCGATCGTCTATCCGGCCAACTTGAAATCAGAATAGGTGTGACGCATGAACAAATCACTTTTGATAACATGATGACGTGAAACGATTTCGAACAATGCTCATAATGTTGTACACTATTCAAAAGCGATAGCAAGTAGCATGTTACAAAACGAAACTAATGACGCATTTCCTTAAATGAGGCAAAACCGTGAGCAGTCGAAAGTCAGGACGACAGTTGGGACCAAACGGTTATTGGTTATGCAGCATCCCTCCCAGAAACGAACACCAGAATAGGCAGTCAGTTCCAAGGAAATCATTCGCATTAACTATCATGTGCGATTATTGTGTCGTATTTTTCTTAATTGAATATTACCTTATGTCACGCATTGAACAGCTTCTGATGCCAGTAGTCTCGCACAGACACAGCAGAAGTGAGGGTAGATTTCGTGGAACCGATTGAGTGTTTCTGAATGGGGAACGTATATGAAACCAAGTATTGAACTTTGTGGATTATTAGTCATGGGATAGCGGGTTCGTGTCCCGATAACTTTGAGTGATCGTGTTTTCTGGATTTTGGAAACATGACAGTACCTAACGTTGATTTTGTTCCCACATATAATCGAAAAGAATCATGTGCGCTTTCAACCTCTTTATACGTTTGTGTAACGTTTAACCTATCTACAAACCTAAACTCTTCTGCTACCTTGAACTGACAGTGCTTGTGCATTGTGTCGATCCGGAGAAAAAAGCTGACTAGGACTCCTGTCCTACCGGATAAACAGCCAGACGAAAAGCACATGCACTCATAGGGTTGTTCGTCGCATTACCGTCCGCTTAAGATTCCCCAAGTAGTCATGCACGATCCTGTGAACATACATCGGAACCATTCATTTGTCCAGTTGCGACATTGCTGTTTTCCGAATTAAGAAGAGGGAATTTGGAAAATGTACCCCCAAACAAAACAGTACTTCAATCATCCAACGGGTGAACGTAACCGCCCGCGGGCGAACAACTTTCTGTATCATTCAAAAGTCTGATGCTGCCTCAAATACCTCTGTGCACGGCAATTATCAGAACCAGAAATCATCGTCTCATTCACTGCGCTCTTGATGTTTGATGTTTAAGTCAGAGACTGGGATTGGGATCCGCCAGTTCGGACCGCTTCGGCGGCATAAACGACCGGAAAGTATCAGAGATTATCTTTATCTCGACAGTGACAGTATTCATCCTATACCATTTTCTCGTTCTATTTTGACTCACAAGTTTTCCGCCTTCCGTTTATCCTCATGTAATAATTGTTTTCAAAGAATAAAACAACTGGTAAACATTGGTGTTTTCGATGTCCGCTCTCTCCGACAAGTTGATCAGCATGGTGGTTTGACAAGTGCTGTTTCAAACCTGGATTTCGATGCGTGCTCTGTGCTGGATGCAAGCGTCTACTATTCTAGCGTCGTCGTTCACTGAACATCACTGCTAGATTGCTGTCCAATTGTTTTTCTCTGGATCACTGGTGACGTCGAATCTGCATCGGACGGTCAAGTTGAAGTGGGAATCTCAGTGAGTTCCACATTGGAGTAGTGTTGGCTCGATTGGATCACAGTGAGCGGTAGCTTGTGCATTATCGGATTCAATACATCAGTTAAGCCTAATCAGCGAAAATCGGAAGAGCTTTGTAAATTGACTATATCAGCGTACGCTCAAACAGATTGCTGTTCGGATGACATCAAAGATTCATTCTACGAGGTTCTTGTCGATCTTCTGAAGCCGACCAAACGTTTTGACATCTTCATATTAGTCGGCGATCTCAATGTTCAGCCTGGTCGTCCTTCTTCAGATGAGAAGCGGTTGGGAGATATGTTAGGTGTCTGGGCACAACGTGCTGATAGTGGTGAGGGACTGCTTCAGCTGTGCACATCTCACAGTCTGTACAGTTCAAACACGGCATTTCAACACTGGAAGAAACATAGTATTTTATGGAGACCGAGTTGCGCATCTCAGTTATGGACGCAGTTCGATCAAATAGCATTCAGTTATAGATAACATCACTCCGTTAATGACTGTTGTGCGTTTGCGAGCAACTGCATGGAATCGGATCATGTTTGCTGTACGTGTCTGCCTTGTTTAGTCAATTGCCCAGAAATTACGCATTCTCAGTTTAATGATAACCGACCGGTATTCGATCGACAAGGGCGTAGAAAACGCTCACCAGGAAGCACTGATGAACGAATTATCCAAAAATCTGACAAGCATTGGGAGCAAACCTCGGCAACTATGAACACATGCTGTGAAGATGTTGTTTCAGAAGTGGCTGTGCAGTTTCGATGGAACTGGACTTCTGTCACGTCGATAAACCTTATGAAAAATCCTCACCCGAGTCCACCTGGTTCTGAATGTGACGATGACCGTTGTCGGTGAATTTGCCAGTTCCCCGAAAACATTGTGTGACCAGAAATAGCAAAGTTCACTTGTGAGTGTCCTTTGTCTTTGCCATGGTCGTGCACGGCTCCGGCCTTCACAATCGACCTACGCCCTTGTGGCATCTGTTGTTGTCATCCCGACTATACGTCTAAACTGTACTGTCTAGACTTTGTCTGGTCCATTCCCTTTAGCCTTGCTTTTTGCTAGTTACAAACCGTATAAAAACGAACGGGCTAAGCGACATAAAGAAGCCCTGTTTGAAGGCCAGTCTTTTTCTCTATGTTCATGCGGTGGCCTCAGGTGGATGAGAAGAGACTAACTAACCACGTATAGTCCGTACTCATTGTTCATTACCGTTATTCGTCGTGCTATTATCCGCCGTTTCATTGATCGTCATTTCGTTTCCCTTTACGCACTCGTAGGCCGCACATCAAGTTACAATATACTGGCGAACAGGTCTGGTGATTTCCAATTATGGTTGACGAACCTGTTGATTTGAAACGTCTTCTCGCGCAGCAGCTCAAGCTTATCGAGCTACGCACTGATCGGTTATCTACATCAAACTTGGCCACACCGGCGTCGGCCGGTGGGAAACAATCAGTTGACGCTGTCGCAAGCGGCATCACCGAGTTTCATTACGATGTCCGGGCTGGTTTGACGTTTGATTCCTGGTTTACACGGTACGAGAACCTGTTCAGTGTCGATTTCGGTACACAGGACGAATCGTGGAAGGTCCGTCTCCTCTTACGCAAACTCAAGACTGTTGAGCACGAGAAGTAGGTCAACTTTATTCACCCAAACAACCCACGCGACAACTCCTTCGAGGAAACGGTTGAAACGTTTCGGTCCACCTTTGTTGGTCAGTCTTCCTTGTTCAACAGAAAGTACCAGTGCCTGCAACCGACCAAGTCAGACGACGACGATTACGTCACCTATGCCGGTGTGGTCAATCGCGAGTGCCAGCGTTTCAAACTTGGTTCGCTTACCAAGGATCAATTTAAATGCCTGGTGTTCGTCTGCGATCTTCACTCTCCGAAAGACGCAGACATCCGTACTCGCTAGCTGAACAAGATCGAACAATATCCCACGACGATGCTTCAAGTACTCATCACTGAATGCAATCAACTAATCAACCTCAAACACGGCACTGGTGCCGTACATGCAGTACAGTCCGGCTCGTTCACACACGGTTCTGGCAATGGTATGCGAACACAGAATCTCTCACGGCATACCGGCCTTGGTTTACCTCCCACAGGACCTCGCTTGCATCCTCTGCGCTCATACGCCGAGATGTCACCTACGTCCCCGTACAGGCATCGCGGCGCCTGGCAGTTTCATCGGGGCTGTCTTCCCAGACGGCACCGCTGCTCTCACTATCGTCAACTGAGGCACAAGAATGACTTTTGCCAATCCCGGCACGTTGACAAAGGTTCCTTCACATTTACGTCCCGATACAACCCCAAGTTCAACTTGAAGCTCAGATCCAAGTCGGTTAGCAGATCCCTGAGCCTGCCCACCACCTTCCAAATCAACGCCCCCGGTCGACGGAAGTTCGTTTCGGTTATGATCAATGGCTTCTCAGTTCGATTGCAGTTGGACACTGCGTCGGATATTACATTCATTTCCGAAAATCCCTAGAGAACACTTGGCCGACCCCCAATTCGACGGACCTCTCAATCTGCCACCAGCGCCTGTGGTGGACTTTTGCAATTGACTGGCCAGTTGCGGTGTTGCGTCTTGTTCCGAGGCACAACTGTCAATGGTTCATGCTACGGCTCTGGCTCAAATCTCAGTTTGCTAGGGCTCGACTGAATTGAAAAAATGGCGTGACCGATTTTTCAATTCGAACATTATGCAACCGGGTGTGGTCCCCTGTCGCTCCACGCAATGCGACAACTTAAATCGTCAAACGGTTCGCGCCAGTGTTTCAGGAAGGTTTGGTACATTGCTATCAGACGCAAGCAATCCTGCATTCATCTCCGGGAGTTCAACTTCTTTTCCGTACAAAAAGACCGGTATTGTATGTAGTTTTGGAACTCGTGGTCCCTGAGCCCAAACGCGTTGAAGAACAAAGCGTCCTCATTCCTGAAATCGTACCATGGACTTCACCAACGGCGACTGCTACTACCAACGCTCTTCGACGACCATTCAGTCATCCTAGCCTCACTGAAACAATTGTATCTGACAATGGCACCCAATTTAAATCCTATTAATTTGGAACATCCTGCAGGCGCAACCTCACTTAGCATGTTCGGTCAACAGGACCCGAATGATCGGTAAATACGTTCCAGACGGCCCTGAGTCGGAAGCAGACGTTGTTTAGAGACTTAGTTTGTTGGAGTGTAACAAGGGTCCTGGACCAAATATCACCTCACCTTCCCCTTTCTAGGATGATGGACGAGAGGTTGATAACGGAAGTGAGAAAAATGCTGGAGACGGTTTGGGAAACTGGAGAGGTACCTCGTGACTGGTTTGTATCAACAGTAGTTCCCTTTTTCTAATATTGGACCCGAAGTCTGTGTGACAACCACAGAGGCAGCAGTTTAGTGTCTGTTGTGTTCAATTTATTCACTGGCCATATACTACGCCGGTGCACCAGACCCATAGAAAGTCGGATACGTGAATATCAGGCACGAATCCTGTCCGGTCGAGGGTGCGTTGGTCACAATTTCACATTACGACTGGTTTTGAAGCAGTGACACATTTGCAGGATGCCGACGGTCGTGGTGTTTCTAGATCAAAAATCTACTGTCGATTCCGTTACTCGTCACGTCGTCTGGATCTGGCTTCTTCGTAGGAAAGTTCCGGGGTAATGCGTAAGTCTGTTGGGTTCACTGTATATTCACTTTGCAACCAGGGTGATGGTTGG
>JTDE01003926.1:6809-17655 GCA_014338405.1 Paragonimus skrjabini miyazakii
CTATTCATAGTACGTTAACATTTTCGTCTCAGAAACTGATGATTTTTAGCCTATTGAACGATACCACGGAGATATTTACAGATATTCACGGATACCCCATAAATTCGCAGTTTTACGACATATTTTACTCCCTACGGATAATTTTCAGCTATTGCGACGTAGATGTGACTAACTAAATCAACAAGACATAGAAGCGTTAGTTAGAACGCGGAAGTAGAATTACGTAAGATTTACTCCGCAGAGACACTTCGACCGATCTTTTCAGTAACGACACACAGACTGTGATCGATTGGCATGCCTCATTTCAATTAAGTGTAAAATAGGAATGAGTCATTGGCTACAATAAGAAAAGCATTCAGAAACAATCAAGTTCGAATTAACCATCATGAGTTAAAAACAAACAAACAAAATTCAAATTTCAAGCAATTCGAGTAAGGAACTACTGACGCAGACAATAGTGATATTACTATTAATAAGTAGTTTGGCATAGTTGTGATTCTAAACGAGACCCAATTGTGAAAAGTCAAGGCTTCCGTTGGAATCGTACTAGCGGCAGAAACAATATGCCTCAACGCGACAAGCGCTGTACCAGCTGAGCTACGAAGCCACGCCAAGAGCTCGGAAATGTTACATTTTGGCTTGGTTACCCATCCGTCTCACTGTCTCGGAGAATCTACCAAATGATCCAGGGGATCGACTGCCCCGACAGGTTTTCTCAAACAGTTCACGCTGGAATCCACCAACACCAATGTTGAGCGCAGAATTTATATTACTAATAAGTGGTTTGGCAGATTTGTGATTTTAAATGAATTTACCATGAGACACGCGGAAATAAACGGTAGATAATCGGTAGCCTAAAAGTAAGCTTATGACAAGAAAAATAAACAAATTTATGTAAACGGCACAGCTAAAACACTCAACTAATAACAACCACTTAACGAATAATACAAACTCATTAATACCAACCCCTAACACCGTGGTAGTGGTAGGTTTACTACCATTCGCTTCTGTACACAAAAAGAGAGTTTACAACGGTGTATTGCAACGGCCTCAGCAAAAGGTAAAATATGCCTGTTGATGGGACAACACAACACACGAAATGCTTTCTACACTTGCACTTCATATCCTGTTTCTTTCAGATTTCGTGTGATAGAAGATTGGACAGCACCGGTTTTGTTGTTCACTAGCCATGTGGGAATGTGCTCTGAGACGCGTGAAAGAAACGTTCTCACTGTTCTGCCAATGTACTTGACTCCACAAATACAAGTGAATTCATAAATGATGTTGGATGTGACCGGTGATTTGCTTGGGTCTTTCCTCGGTGTGCAAGTCAGCCGTGTCATCTGGTTGATCAGTTTTAATTCTGCTGCGTTGTACGCAGCTCTGAGGACACATTTTAGTGTACGTTGGGTCAGGGTGGTTACATCCTCACTCTTGTATGGCAGCGTTATATACACGGATTATATACACAGTTGGTCGAAACTCAGAGGAGTTGCACAGTTGGTTGTTTACCATAAAACGAACAGATCATCATATACAAACAAGCATGTCGTTGATAGGCTTGTGGTGATAATATTCCGTTTTGGTAAACCTAATGGTACGCTTTGGAAGATCAACCTATTACGGATTAGGAGTTTATTGAAGGTGACATTTTGCTGTTCTTAGTGGCCCTCAGTTTCAACGGTAAGTACAAAACACCTTTCCTGGAAGGGAAAATTTTGGGGCAATCACATGTACATTAGCGTTCACAGTGTTGGTTTTCATTCTTAGATATATTGCAAACCGAACATTAGACGTTAAAGCAAAACAAATGTTCATTACGTACAACAAAATTGAAAGAGATGCGATTTAAGCCAAAGAAAGCTGTGTGTAACCGGGACTTTAACAAACCTAAGATCATTTCGAGTTTGTTAGTTAGACGTGTGTACACAGACAAAGTGATGGCAAAGCAGTGGGCTCGCCGTTAGATCCGTTGCTTGCAGACATACGCTTGGCCTAACTACAGACCAATGAACTACGTCACGTCGTCAATAACTACTCTCTCTGTAAGCACTATGTAGACATATTTTGCTTGATTAACGGTGAGAACAATAAACAATCTCTACTAGCTGATTCCAGTCGCACGCATCCCACTATCACATTCACCATCAAATTAGAGATGAATAACCAACTGTCATTTTTAGATGTTGCCGTGCTTCGTAGAATTAATAGATCAGTTAGAAGGGCAGTTCTTAGGAGAAAAAAACATGGACTGGCCAGTGCAGGCATTTCCTCAACTTTGTTCCATTGAATTATAAGTGGAATTTGTTTTTGCTGTTTAACAAATAGCCCCCAAAGGATATGCACCTCAGATGGCTTGCCGGATGGACTCCAGTACGTTCAAGATGTGTCAAGTCAAAATAGATATCCCCATCGATTTCTGGATGGAAACGTGCAACCAGAAGTGAAGCACGAAATTGTTCAGACTGTGGACCAAGGCCTGTTTCTATCACTTTATCATACTAGGGTGAATTTACCAGTGGGGTCAACATCCGCCGAGCTTACAATGCATTTTAGGACGTTTCTTCTTTATTATGGGTCATCATATTGTTCAAGATCTGCCTGGTACTAGTGTAGTGAGGAGGAACGATCGCACTATTCTACTCACACCACTCCTAGTCAGCAGTGGGGCCAGAGCATAGATTTTGACAGCGAAGTAGTCGCAGGAAAGTTACAAGAAGAAACATCGGAGTGCAACATCGCATGAAATGGTTCTTGGTACGTAAACGAACGTAAAAGAACTGAGCATTGGTGGTCGTGGCAACCGTGACGTTCTGGGCCCAGGACCGTACGCAGACGAGTGTTTTTATTTGTTGTCATGTTGGAACGCATAACCCACATGTTGCTTTCCTGAATAATTGACCCTTATGCCATCCAGGTTCTTGGCTCACGACACTAGTATCACACCTCAAAGATAGCTTGCCTAGATTTTATCCGCCCTCTTATGTTTATTCTCGCACCTGTTGTTTTCATGCTGGTTACCTTGAGAGAACTACCTGAGATGATTCGTAAACACCTCACAAAATGGTTTCGAAACGGTTCGAGAAAGCCCATTTCCAGTACGACCGGTCCCCACTTCATTGATACTGGCCATCACATCGAGCCGGATGAAGCCTTTCGGATCATCTATATGTTTCGTCAAGCCCATTCCAGATTGCGGCTGTTATCAACGGCTGAGGTTATTACCACCAGACTCCACAACCCCTGTATGTGTGCCCAAAAACAATTCGTACAAACCTTCCACTTCCTCTGTCCAATTATACCTAGACCACTTGAAACCCAAACAAGCATGAACCATTTGACACCGACGAACGCATGTCTCATGACAACCGCTTATGACACTAGCGCTTTCACTGCCACTCCCACCCTCCTCCAGTAAGCTATGATGCACACCACATCTATGATTTTAATGACCCGATCGACTTGTTTTAACTTTTCATACATAAATCGCATGTACGCTATCTAATTAGAAAAGCCCGACAAAAATTATCGAAAATCAGCTGTTCGCATAATTGACTTTTTATAGAAACGGGTGAATTTGTGTACCCAGCTATTAATCTGGTGTTGGTTGTCACAAATGAAGACTGAACTGTAATTCCACAGAGGCGTCAGCACATTTTGAGGAATGGTAGACACACGTGATGCATTCAAGCAAAATTGGATCAATATTCTTTTTCATGACATAAAAATCTACTTTGAACTGACTACTATTAAGTACCAAGGGGTTTGGGTCGATATAGTTTGAAGAACTGATCTCAACGGTTATATTCACATGAATTCCCCGGTCTTCTCCTTTCGAATAGAACCACTGGATTAAAGTTTTACTCGTTTGGAGCACATCAGTAGTGTATATCCTTACTAGGGCAGGTTAATTCAACAAGTTACTTTAATCCTATAATATAGATGTTTTTTTAAATTATAAAAAGTAGTGTTTCACAATTACACATGCATTCAAAAATTACTATCTTGTTTATGTAAATGAGTTGCGCAAAATATGTAAAATACCCCCATAATTCTGAACGAAATTACAGTAGAATGGTTTCAACGACATTCACCCACTTGACATTTAATCACATTGCGCTTACTTACACTGCTTGTTCCCGCCGACAGAAAATCACGTGACATTTGGTCACATGATATTTCGACACCTGTATATTTAAGCGCACGACATTTAGACACCGGTCCAAGAAATTCCAAAAATAATGTTTACAAAACAGGACTGAATTCAATTGGTTGGTCAATATTCAAAGTGTGAACCACAGATTCTAATAACGTTGCGTATAACCATATTCCTGTTTTATATATAAGTCAAATTAATCGCTTGTAATTGTAAATGCCTGATGAGAATTACTGAAAACAGCTGTTTGCAACCTTGACTTTTATGAATACTCTGGGTATAATGACAAAACATATGCAGTATTGTTTAAGTAAATTACTACTTCACTTCAGCTTTTCTAATTTTATTATCTTCTTGGAAAAGTAAGTTTTTTTGTATTTGAGCACTGATTTCACCGACAAAATAAACAAGATCCGGACAACCGATCTGTTTCGATTATTCAACCTAAATTCTGTTCGCCAACTTAATATCTAACTGGCAGGCATCATCTGCACCGTGGTTCGGCACTTTGTGATGACCATCATTTTGGCTCACCCATGAACCAGTTGATCATCTGGTGCATGCTTAATTGCTCGTATACTCGTAGACTGACGCAAAGGCCGTCAACCAAGTTTTGCACCTACAACCTGACTGGAAGAGTGTGCCTCATACCTATAAACATGGGATTTTGAGTTTGCTTTTGAGTGACCTTTAGCTGGATGATGATAAGTTGATGTGACTACACCCAGCCCATCCATTCCACACTATCAGTAAATGTTGTAAGTTTTTACTGTACTGATTTTGATGCTCATGTGGTGAAGTTTTAGTGATGAATGAACAATATTGTCATTTCTAAGAAGTTACGGGATCGGTAAACTGAAAATGCTTAGGGGACTGCCCTCCTACGATACGGATTAATCACGCAGAAACTGCTTTTCTTTCAGATAGTCACACTGAAGAAAAAGAACAGCCTTTAAATATTGTTATACTACGAAAGGAAGCTGAAGTCATCTGTAGCTGGTTCCGATAGATGCCCATTCTTTAGGATACGCCTTTTCCAGTGAGAACTTTTTTTAGTGAATGTTGTGAGGTAAGTTGTACTGCAAAGCCGGTATTCATCAGTGTACGATCTTCCATGAAGACGTTGAGCAACGCGTAGTGATAAACCAACGATCCTAAATAATCAAAACAATACTGAATCAAAATGCCATGGTACTACTGAACAAATTATCAAAGTTAACAATTAGACAACCCCAGCAGTTTCGATCGATGGATCGTTTACGGGAAATGAATCACAAGTTTGTGCCAAACAGGCTAAAGATGAAGTACAATCACATAATATGGCATTCGTACCCAACAGAGTTTTTCGAAGCAGTCAACAGGTTCAAAAACAATGGGGATGAGCTGAGCTTCAAACAGGGTGATACAAGCACCACTCAAGCAAAGTACAACAAGCGGCAACTGGCTATTCGCACAACTGTCAATTGACGCGATAAAAGAAAAACATCTAAGTCAAGGCCAGTTAAGGGTCAGAAACAAAAGCGGCAGAATATACAGGGATTAACATTTCTTGGGGGAAATAGGGTTGGGTCGGATTTTCACATAACCGAACTTCGAAATTCGATACCATCAGTGACTTTAGATGTTTCCAAATTTTCACATCACCAAAAGTGAATGACTGATCACTATTACTTACGATGCATCTGAAAGTCAATCATTATGTTTTATAATCGACCTTTAGAAAATAACGTATGTTGATTGTGACGAGTGTGACCACTTTGATACCATTCTGTAAATGCTGTTTTGCTGTGTAACTTGATCATACTCCATTAACATTAACAGCTACGGTCCACCTCAGATTGTCAGTCTGTGCCGGTTACATCCACAATAGCACAAATTGGTAACTGTATATCCTTCTATTATGCTTATCCTCAAAATAAACTTGTAGCAAAGCTTTTTTTACATTTAGACCTGACAAATATAGACGGTTGGAACGAGGTTTGAAGTAGTAACCTTTCAACCTACTAGCCCAAGCCGTTATACGTTCGGTCACCGGAATGTGTACAAATTCGGACTAACAGGACAATAACAAACTACATATCACTCGTTATTCTTCTTTTCGAAGGACTGATAGTCAAGCGGATAACTACATCGACTCGTAACTCGACGGTATAACGCTACGAACTTCATTCGGACTATTTCTACCTGATGAGCCTAATGGTGGACGAAGTCGGTCATTGATTGCCAGGGTGAACATCATTAAATATTACAAAAAATAACTTACTATACTGATACACTTAGAAACGCCACAGAGTGACAGATGAAGTGGTTGGTTAGAGATTCAACATTTCCAACATTACGTCAGGTTAAAACCTATTGTGGTTAATGGACGCCTCATAACTTTGACAGCAGAGTTATTCAAGAGAACATATAAAGCTGCCCACCTCGGCTGTGCCTGGTATGATGCGTGCCTACAGTTGCCTGTCGAATTCGCTGGCTCATTTAGCCTGTTGTGACCATTGCTACGGTTTACTGAGCTCAGGGTAACATGACGAACATACTTTGCTGTTTTATAACTGTACCCCCAAAACACCGTGCAGCAAACCGTTGTTGTGCGGCATTGTGACCTCTCAAATATAATAGCGTTATAAGACTGGTTGTCAGCGCAGAAAATACATAGCAAATTCTAGAACAACCACCATCCGCAGAATTATGATAAATAGTGTATTTTAGGTGAGACCCAACTGTGAAAAGTCAGGGCTTCGGCTAGATTCGAACCAGTGACAGAAACACCATGCCTCAACGCGGCAAGCGTTCTACCAGCTGAGCTACGAAGCCACGCCAGGAGCTCGGAAATTTCACAATTGGACTCGGTTACCCACCCGTCCCGCTGTCTCATATGGAATCCACCAAATGATTGAGGGGATCGAGTGCCCCGGCAGGATTTCTCGAACTGTTCACGCTGGAATCCATCAACGCCACTGTTGAAATTATCTAAAATTATAAATCTGCCACACTAATCATTAGTAATATAAAATAGTGTATTCATAAAATAATTTTGCTTTCTATCGTCCACGATTCATCGAAAGAAACGAGGTTTCTCTTTACTGGACGGGGGCCAACAAATTATAATGTATTGATCCATGTAATTTCATACAAACTACTGTCTCTACTACACTAGGTGTTCCGTAAGTTGAAAGAAATATTCCACCTTTTGCAATAAGTAGAATGAATAAGTGAACAGTTGGGAAGTTCACGTACTTGTCGGTTAATCGTCCTACTGGAGTGAGAATAACCAGGTACTGTCAACACACCCAAGACAGAGTGATTTGAATGATAAGTCAAAAGTTGCATTCGAGCCTACACACTAAATATCTGTTTGCATTGAACTTAGGGTCAAGTCTACGTTTACCAATCAATCTAATGGTTTAACGTGCCATCGAACTTTACGTTTTTCTCAGATTTAACATACCAAGCCAGCTCGTTAAAGGTAAAAAGAGAACTGATAAGATTACGGTTTTATCGGTCGACTTGCTCCTGCCGAACCAACCGCCCATCAACAGGAATTCGGCAAACAAGAAGGTTATATTGCGATGGCTCGCATACTGTTTATGAAGATAACTTATCGCGCATAGTTTGCGAACTTTCAGATGTCCCGGCTGAATTGATTGAAAGTTCACGTTCAGTGGATCAGACAGGTTGTGAAGCAACAAGCTGGTACACACGAAAAGCATCGGTTTTAATTGTTGAACATTCTCATGAGGTGTGTACAAAGGGTTTATAGTTTATGTGTAATGCAGCTAGTTTAGCGAACCCTGTTGTAACAGTCATATCGGACCGTTTGTAGGTTGGTTAGCCAGTTAGTTTAAAGAAAATAACTTATTTTCGAACAACTTTTACGGTTTTTCTCGAACTCAACGGAGTCCGCAGTCTATTCCACTGTTAGGAGGCGCATCTACTAACGAAACAGCCAGGACGCATCACGTCACATCGATCGTCCGGCCCAGTTCGGATGGCATGGTTTTGGGTGGTGGTATGATTCCACTCAGCCAGCCAGATTGCAGGTGTGCGGTCGAACGCCCGTGCGTTATCTGGATTGTGTATTCTCGCGTTGCTATCTGATTCCCCTTGTAACGTGATTTGCTCTGCCGCCCTGACTGTCATATGACCGTATCATCTGATTCGCTCTGTGTCTGACCACCATGTATGGTAATCGTTTCGTCTTATAAATTTCGAGCCTCTGCGTCCTAATTTTGACTGGCTGTTCCAATGAAAAGTGTTACCGAGTCTCTTTTCATGTCTCGGTTTTGGGTCAATCGACTGAGCGCGTAACCAAGGCGACGATCTAATATGCACATCCCAGAAGCACTTACGGAAACTGTGTGATCCTCAGTCTGTGTCGACATCCGAGGTGATAGGGATGTGTACTACTGGGATTTAGTTCTTCTCCTATATAATTGCTAGACCCAGTTCTGAACTACGTTTTTTGTATCAACGGCTTGATTTTAATAATCTCCGAAATTTCAGTGTGGACATGAATCACTTACTGTTTGAGTGGCAGCAGTTGACTATCATTCAGAATAAATTGATTTGCGTAGTTACTGAATTACAACATATTACAGATGAGTTTCACAATGTAACCCCCTTAAAGACATCCGCGAGTAGGCTTGAAGGCTGGTTAAAATCAATACCCGCACCAGTGATTAGCTAGTGCACTGTGGACCTGCCTCTCTGAGTACAAAAGTGAAACATCTTCAGGCGTATGTCTCTTCCAGCTTGAGCTATTGGGTCTTGACATTGAAAATTTTTGAGTTCGAAATTTCAAGGACATCCAGAGTCTTGCGGCTGATTGTCCTATTACATGCAACATATAACGTGTTTTTGATGGACCACGGCTAGGCGTTTCAGTGAATTACCAGCTGATCCGAGTTCGGGGTCATTGAATCAAACGTTTGCGTCGCCTAGTAATGAAGTTTCAGAAGAGGTAATAGAGCTTAAGATTAACAGACACTAGCTTACTTAACAAGTCACCTCACGCAGAAGGGAGTTTTCCTTAAAACTAGTTAAATGTCCGTGTTGTTGAAGGTCTTCATGAAGTGATCCACATAATACTGTCTAACGTTTAAACAAGTGGACCCCTTTATGTTTCATGACTCCCAGTATGACAGGTTGATTACCCAACTGAAGCTGGTCCATTGATCATATCCAACAATATAAGCTGTCTGGTATATGACACGATAAATTTGCCATACCACGTAAGTCCACAAGATAGTATTGTAACGAGCAGACCAAGTGTGAGTAGTAGTTAAATGCACTTGTAAGTGTAAAGGGAAGAACATGACTCATGGATCGTCTAAACTACGAACATCACTTTTGGTCAAGCAAGTCAGCGGAAAACGACACACACATATATGCAACAAATCGAGTAATCAGTGCTCGAGTGGACAACGCGCGCACACACACATACATTCATGAGCACACACCCATTGGCCCAGACAGTCAACGCGCACAGCGAATGTGAGGACGAAGGACACTTTAAGAAGGGTTCATCGAACGTTTGGTTATACTCAGTAAAGATAATCATAACCTAGGTTGCATTACGGAATGATGAACATTTGTCAGTAAGTGCTTCTCCTCAACTATCCAGCAATAAGGGTATGCAGTGTGTGTGACTCGAATGATACGTCGATGATCCCATATTAGTGGTGAGTAGTAGGGGATTTTGGTTTCGATATAGATTGAACATCACCCACAATTGACCGCAGCTGTCGCATTCCCATCGACTTTCCAGTCGGCCCCTTCCGAAAAATGGGAGCACTCGACTCGAGTTTCGCTCTCATTAGGACAGCTCGTCAGTAGTACATATCCTTGCCACGACTGGGGATAGAACTTCGACTACGCTTCCATGAGGCAACCGAGTTTGCCACTGACCTCAAATTAGACACGACAGATGTTAATGGTCAACTTTGTGATTTAGCGTCAAATATAAAAACACCAATCAAGCCAACTCTCTGTCGGTTATAAGACTACTTGAGATGATAGTGCCAGTTTGTGTCTGCAATGGGATCCTTTTTGGATACTTAGTTGGTTTGGCTTAATCTGGTCACCGATGTCAATCAATAAATTGACGATGGATGGATGAGTGAATAATACACAGAAAGTGCTTAGTCCTGGAACCCGAATGAATTTATTCATTTCCCCCTCTGGAGGAACGACCGGTAAAAAATCAATAACGGTTTTTATCAAAGAAGTTGCATGTGGTGCATCTTAGCAGTGGAGAACTGGGAAGAAGCTCAAGGGGATCAAAATCTTGCTACCATGAAATTATTCTGCAAGGTACTTAACTGTTACAAGGACAATCTTTACTTGTCAGACGCAAAGAATTGTACTGATTGAGCTACTCATGATCAGTAGCTGCGCAGATGGGTTTTGTGTAATACTGCACTGCATGAGATTAAAAGATAATGACTGTTATTTACTTGTTAATGACAGATACGCATTACTCATGCGGAATTATAACAAAGATAAACGATAATGCTGAGTTGGGAAATACATGTTTATCTTCCATCCCGAAAGCTACGTCTGTTTTTGCAAAATTATGGTGATGAAAGCCAAGTGGGATGTTGATTTGTTGACTGGAGCAGGTTTTGCTTATATAGAACGTAACTGACTGAAGAATCCTGAATTGATTCTCTTGATTGATCCATAAAT
>JTDE01003926.1:17755-47655 GCA_014338405.1 Paragonimus skrjabini miyazakii
GGTGACCAAACCGTCGAGCTTTTGTGGAGGCGACAGGTTAGCAACGCACAGGAGGACTTAGTAACCTATAAGGAAATTTTTCTTGTAAACGAAATAAGCCTATATTTCTGATGATTAGTAGGAGAATTTGATTGTCATATAGATTGAACATCACCCACAAATGATCGCAGCTGTTGCATTCCCACAGACTTGGAGAGAATTCCTAGTCAAGTGGATTGAACTTAACAGACAGTAATTGTGTCTCCTCTCGAGGCGATCGATCAACCCGATCATTACTCACAAACGAAAGTGGTTGAGCGCTCACATATGATAATTCGGTCGTGCCTATTGTGAGGTTAATGGCGTGGTGGTAAACAAGGTTGCCTCATGAAAGCGTGGCCGGCGTTCTAGCCCCGCTAGTGGCAAGGACATGCACTACTGACGAACTCTAATGAGAGCGAAACTCGTGTCTAGTTCCTCTTATTTCCGAGAGGGGCCGACTGGGATGTCTGTAGGAATGCGAGAGCTGTGGTGAATCGTGGGTGATGTGTAATCTATATGAAAGCCTATATTTAGTCGAGGTTGTTGTAAAAGTAGGATATTACCTCCCCATGAAGAATGTGCTTGCAGAATGGATGCACGCGTTTCCTGTGATGATGAGCTTGTGCACTCGCGATCTAAAACCAATAATTTGGGGGTTTTAATTACTCACTACTTACTATATATAAGTAACCCAGAATAAACGAATTTCTCAACTTTGCACGGTTTTTCCTCCTAGAGGTGCATTCGGAGATTGTCCATTATACCTAGTGCTGAGCATACCATCAACCCAATGCACGTACTTATTTTTTTAGTCGTATGACGCAAACTTTGCGAAGAAGTTGGATGGCAATTTAAAAGATTCGCTTCACATTCTTAACAGTCTGGAATACGATACAAAGCTTGATCACAAATGTCTCTTAGCTTCAATATAAGTGATGCACCAATGAGATGTATCATGTATGTCCCCAAAGTGTAACTGGACGACAGTATGGTTCTGACGGACCGTATTATTTAATCACCTTTCGAAAATTCAGCAGGTTTTTAACTTTGGTTGCATTTACTGTTCAACAGAACATTACTAAAAATAAATTGGCGAAATCGCTATGGGTTTCCGTGTTCTATCTGCACTGAACAGTCCTATTCTCGTTAACTTGAACGTTGACCATGTAATGAACTTTTTCTTTAACCCATATAGTTGTTGATGTTATGCAAATTACACGTTCATACTCATGATTCAGAATTACATTTAATACAGATTGAACATCACCCGCAATTGATCGCAGCTGTCACATTCCCATAGGCTTTCCAGTAGGCTCTTTTCACAGCGAGATGCACTACTGACGAGCTCTAATGAGAGCGAAACTCGAGTCTAGTGCTCCCATTTTTCGGAAGGGGCCGACTGGAAAGTCTATGGGAATGCGACAGCTGCGATAAATTGCGGTCAAAAATTTTGGCGTGTATGAATCAGTTCTGCAAGAAACGTTTGCATGTTTCTGGTCAATATATATATATACTACTGCCTGTCATTTATACCACATGGCAAATATGTGATGTTTTGGAACTTTAGAGTCTTTCTATTTGACTTCATTGATTCACTGTTTTGTTTCTCTCAGTTAAACTGAACCACTGCTCCAATATCGGGTACCCCTTTTGACACCAGATTTCTGCCCATCTAATTTAATAATGCAACTGACAACAGCAACGAGAGAGTAGAACTGTGCACATTGGTGTAAGCCAAAGAAAGGAGAGTAATCCTAGGTCTGTTAGACAGAGTTAAAAGCTGTGCATCGTTTGTTCTAGCATGTCAGACTAACGGCATGGGTGCGGATCAGCGTGATTAACCGTGACGTATCGGCCTCTATCAGAAATACGTTAAAGCCTGACGAATAAATTTCGTTCCATGTTTTAAATTCTTTCGAGTAGTGAGGTGAGAGAGAATTACGTCTAGATACCCACTATACGGAGATAGACCAACCGACAGTTGCAGGAATAGGGCACTAGTGCCCTTTAATGGAGCATTACTTATCAACACGAAAAGCGTCCGTCTTGCGGAAGCTTTCACAATGAGGATGGTCATTGTAATGTTTACCCCACTCGAGCGGCGATGCTGTTAAGCCGCCATGTCCGATGGATATGGCAGATTTCTGTTAAAACTCATGTTACTTGCTTAAATCTAAGTAGTATAACTATTATATCTTCAAATCGTTGAATATTTCCAGTTGCATGGCGTTCAGTATGGGCCGTAGAGGTCAACGCTGTGTTCTGGCAATCGTCCTTGCAAAACATTTACTTCCAGGCTGCAAGCCACAGTTTCCGGTGGTAGAAGGTTCTGATGAAGACTATGACCGTATGTACGAAAGGTGGGGCGTCCTCCGTGGTAAGCCAACTAGGCAGATAAATCACACTAGGGAAAAAGAAATTCAAAATGTCATCAATCCACATTGACATTTGCCGACAGTACGCTTTGTCTATAAACCCGACTCAGTGGCTGTCTTCAATCATGGCCATCACACAGAGTGGCGTGAGCAGAACTGAAGCGGCCCCTATGGATAATACTTTGTCCATCCAAGGGTGAAATGACGATGATGAAGTGTTAACCACTCTCTGGTCTAGAAGGAAGTACGGTGGCCCTTGAAAATAATTTTATATATATATATATATATATAAAATATTATGCACACAAACATTTATGCTCTAGTGCAATAAGGAAATCTTACTGCTTTTTCTGTTATCCGGGAACACTCATCCATTAAATGTTATTGCTAGTCAGGTTCTGTAACTACATAAACGGATAATGTGACATAACATTGCCACGTGTATAGAGTACAATAGGACTTGCAACATAGGCTTCATTAACGAATCGGTGAAGACAAACTTTGAATCAAAAGTAATGATCAAAGGTAAAGTCAAATGTGGTTAACTGAATAAGACGAAGCTTTGTGTGTGGTCAACCATTCTCTCGGGTTGTCAAACACATAATGATGTGAACCTTGAGACACTAAGTTCCCTTAATCCAGTTCATCAATACGGCAAAAAGACGAGGTTACGAGGTGCTACTACTTCGTTTATTCTCGTCGGTTGCATAAATGAAACCACTGATCATATATAAAAAGGCGTGTAACAATAAGAACAACAGTTATCTATGCAGCACATCAATAAATGAGGGTCAATTTCACAGCAAACATACATATTGTATCAGCCCCTTTTGCTCGCAGAGAAGTGGTCAATTCTGCTTGATTAGCATGTCTTCCGTAAGTGTAGAAAGCTTTGGGTTTCGGTTATGTAACAACAAAAGGAACGATGTTAGTGGGCCAATCAAGTAACCTGCATTCAAGGTATGTATGGCAATCAACGACGCCGGGTTGCGGCTTGGCTGCTACGTTTCTGGCGTTTGTTAAGACAACAAGCTCAATGGCTACTTAGGGATATGTTCCGCTATCTGTTGTTGCAAGCTCTCGTCCACTCTACCGACATAATTGTTACTGCAACTGCAGGTGAACTAGTGACTCAGATGAACGGCAGAGTGGCCCTTTAGATCATGATCAGGACCATGGAAAACGACAATGCGAGTGGAGAACAGTAGTTGCAATTCAGCAGCTGAGTGGGCAGGATTTGAAGCTGACGACGACCTTTTTTTCACACGAGTTGAAAGTCAAATTCACCTAAATTTGTTTTCTGCAGGTGGCGTTGATGTGAACTTTGGTCACCTGTAGATTACAATGAATTTCTATAAAATTTTCCGGATAAACTTTGGACAGTAAAACGTTTTTCTGAAATTCTTCTTCTTCATTCAAGCTATCCGGTCCGATGGAACTTGGCTCAAACTAAGACATGCTTGTATACCATTGGAACAAACAAGGAGAACTGAGGATCCTGGTCACTCCACGTTGCCTTTCGAAACATCGTGTGTTTTATCGTACTGTTTTCACGCTGACTAATTAAAATGTCTTAAAAACGGTAAGTTTCCCTCAATTTATTGTTAAAATAAGGTGGGGTGAGCTTAAGAATGTAGAACTGTTCGAAATGAACCTCATTAATGAACACTAACATGTCGAGTGCTGCCATTGATCGAGTTGGAAATTTGTTCTTCAATCATCCCTAGGAATATATCCGTCAAGGTGCAGCTGCATACTGCGACACCATCAATCTGCTTGTAAGCAGTACCGTCAAAATGCAACCGACTATTCTCGGTGCATAAAATAATCAAATCTCTACGGTAATCAGTCGGAACGAAGTGGTAGATTTGGATAGAAAATCAACGGTCTCAAAATGAGTTACGTTCGTAACTGACGAGTTGACATCAAAAGAATATATCTTAGTGCAACCTACAGACATATTCTCCAGAATTCTGGCCAAATCGAATGAATCTTTCACACACTGAGGCTGAGAATGTACTTAAGCCATCTACCCAGCTTGTGGTATGCCCGGTTGTTCCTGGATAGAATAGGTCTCAACTGGACACCGCTTTCACCCGTGGCGTGCGCGTCCCCAGTGGTTTCATTTGTTTATAATGAGCCGCACTTATGTATTCATGTAACAGAATTTAGTGCCTCCTCGAATTCTGGTTTTCTGTCAAAACTTCGTTATCAGGCGTATGCTCCAGTTTGAATTTTCGTTCATCGGCAAGCAAAGTTTTCACATTCAAAACATGATCTGCTCTATTCATGATAACAGTGACAGAACCCTTGTTAGGTTTGATAAACACGAGATTCTACATTCTCTTCTACCGCTTAGCTGTTTCATAGTTTTCGGATGGTAAGTAACAATGCTGACCTATGAGATATCGACCAACTTGATGCGAAACCAATCAACATTTTTACAGTGTTGTGGAACAAAACGCCGGACCCAAGTTTGCGGCCGGTCAGATTATTTTAAACGATTTTTGTATACGAGCGACCAGAATAAACGAAATGTTAGCATCCCACAATATTTGTCTTTTCTCAATGTTCATAATTTATTTGAATGTTTTCAAAAATTAGCCCAACGGAAACTGGAACAGCTCATGATAACGGAGCATCCAGTTTGCCAAAGACAAATTAGAAATCAGTATGGCGACTTCATAGATACAGTCTGTTCTGTCGACTCTGGACGTAGTTGAAAATGTGCCTGACTGTTACTCACGCCATAAATTCTACTGTACTATCCAGCAAATTTAAAAAATGTCAGAATATTCCAGTGCCCATAATTCACATGTAGTGCATTTTTCAATTTCTGACGTATGAGACGTGAGAGGGAATCAACTGTTACCGGTACGTAGAAAGGGATTTTAGCTGGTATAAACTGGGTTAGACAACATTCAAAAGTAATTGCAGCTACGGCATTCTCAAAGATATTCTGATCAGCACCTTTCGAAAAGAAGCACTAGACTTGAATTTCAGTCTTGTTAGAGCTTGTTAACAGTGCATATTCTTGTCCCGGCTGAGGTTAGAACTCTGGTCACACTTGACAAATGTGTCATTCATCCCAAATTATACACAAATGAACTATCACATGTAAACTCGCAGTTACAATCACTTGTGACTAATGTTCTGAGCGCCCTATCTTCTCGAATGGGGACACGTTAACTACGTTGTTAGCTCCGGACGATGAATTCACGGTTGGTATTTTACTTTAATCTGAAATCACGGAAATCGTCGTAAGTTATTTTGATCACTGGTAGATACTAGGGATTTTGATTAACCTAAATTGAAAACCACTCACGAATAATCACAACCATCGCGTAGTGAATATATTAGAGATTGCGCATTTCAGTCAAACACACTTCGCAATCAACTTTAGTCTAAATGAACCGTTGTGATACTTTTTTCTCCAAAGTCCAAAGACACAATGCAACGGGAAAATGTTTCGTACATAACAGAACAAAGTACAACCTGAGACAGATGCAGTGCCAAAATCAGTGCTTTGTTTGTTTGCCAGATTTAAATTGACAAGTTACACGGATTTGTGTTCGTTTTTTTGATGAATAGCTTGAATGTGTAAAATTGTTCGTGAATCTGCAATGAACTTGCATAACTAATCGGTACACTAAAAGATCAATTAACGATTGCAACTTAACTAAGCCTGGTGTTAAAACATTTATTCTCAAGGTAGTTTATCTAATTTCTGTTATCTACATTCATGGTTTAAACGAATTTTTTATAATCACCGTAACGTTTGTGATGATCATGTTTTATTTTGCTTGCCTGGCTGAAATCACATTTTTGGGAGTAGACTTTATTTTGGTCATATGTGTACATTCAACTCGATGAACATTTAAGCATATTTGCACTCAGAGAACCCTTTGTGCTTCTGAAATACGTGACTTCATAAATTCCTTGACCTGAACATGACTGCGTATGTTTGGTTGGAACACAAATTTGAACAACTGTCTACAACTGTACACCAAAATATAGATTCAAAGCTGAAGTAGACTTGACCAAATGTTGAAAAGAAAGTACAGGCCTGAGGGGAAATTTTATGGTATAACCGGCCTTTAAAATGCAATGAAATCACAATTTAGAATCAAGCTTCCGTCAACATGTCAGACTCTGTCCACAGTATTTATCCGAGACATGAGGTATGGCATTACAACGACGAGAAGAATATTAATTCTGATAGATAGAAGATTGTTCATCAGATTCTTCAAATTAGTCATACAGTTAAATATGAGAAAGAAAACTGGGTTGAAGTATTTGCGTCTCCATGACTGTCAATAAAAAGCGGATGAAGTAGTTGAAATTTGTTGGTTTTAATTCAGTAAAATACTTTTGTACTAGTAGACAAGTTTCACGTAATAATACTGCCTTTTATGATCGTAATGTCTTAATTTTTCACATGGATTTGACCATTAATAGTAGTATTGCTTATTCGTTTGTGCAATGGAAAAGTATTTGGGTGTTAAACATTGATTAGTCTCACAATTTTTTTAAAAAAATCTTGACAACAAAACTGCAGTTGTTGTTAGGGGATCCATTTTTCGCATCTAAAATGGCCTCCTTCGTCAAGAAAAGGATCTTATCTAATAAGAATGAGTGGAAATGTCGTGAGCAGTCGTAAAGTAAACTTCGCTATTTTTACCTCTTCGACCTTTATTCCGCTATGCTCATTGGTGACTTAATGATCTTGACTACTATTTTTGTTGACTAACCTTCGGTTTTCCGATTCGAGAGTGCTTTTAGGTCGCTACGCACTCTATAATTTTCTCCTTGACGCACCCGGTTTTCGAGCGGAACAAAGTTGCCTTCTGCACCCGTCTTTTGGCTCGACTTGGATACAATTAACGTGGACAGTCGCGTTATTCTCGGGATCAAGATTTTTTGTTTTATTTATTACGAGGAAGAGAATCCGATTTCTATCAAGCGCATTACTATACCCTGGACGAATCAGTGTATTCTTTAGGAGGTTTATAACAGTTACCTTAATTCTTTTGAAACCAGTTTCGGAATGATCTTGAAATGATTCTAAATTACGCCATTAACCTTGGTTGGTAAATGGTTGAAAATATATATGAAGCCGTGCCATACTGATCAACACCCTTGGAATGAGAGCCATTTATAAAATTCCGCCAAAAGGACATTCTGTGTGACAAATTGTAGGAACTATCTTGGCAACAACAACAACGTGGTATCTGAGAGTCAGTATGGTCATTTACTCCCGGTGGTTAAAAACGAAAAGCAGTCAAACGGTAGAACTATCAATTATCAGTTAGTCTCATTTACAGAGAACACTTATCGCAATAATTCCTGCAGACGCGAACGACAAAAGGCATAATTATCGCATGAACACATCTAAGCTGAACAACTTATAGAGCATGAAAATAAACAAAAGAGGACCTGAAAGTAGACCACGTGAGAAGTACATCATCATCTTTATATAGTCATCGACGTTCGCACTGACATAGCAGTTATGTAAGAAATGAACCTGAAGTTCAACTTTTCAAGTCTTGCACCAACCCGTCCGGATTTAATGTTTCGAAGAACGTTTTAACTATTCCCATTCAGGACGTCGGCTAACGACATGGAGTATGTATGCCTGTTCATTTACAACCAATTATCGTCACTGATGAGTAGTAAGGGATCTTATTTTTTATATAAACTGAACATCACTCACAACTGACCGCAGCTGTCGCATTCCCCTTGACTTTCCAGTCAACTGCTTCCAAAATGAGGCATTAGATTCGCGTTTTGCTTTTGTTAGTTGGTGAAAGCGTGTGATCTTCAAATTTATCACGAAGTATTTACTTATCAAGAAAATAACAATATAGATTAAACATCACCCACAACTGATCGCAGCTGTCACATTCCCATAGACTTTCGAAAAGAAACACTAGACTTGAGTTTCGCTCTCATTAGAGCTCGTCAGTAATACATATCTTCGCCAAAAAATACTCGACCAACGCTCGTAACAGCATCTCATTTCACATATATCTGTTAGATGCAACTTGGTATTCCTGCCTCAACTTCTACAAACCCACCTCACTCATCCCTTCGTGTCATCAATACAAGTATGTTCAATCATTGTGTGCGACTATGTACACTACTGACGAGCTCTAATTAGAGCGAAACCCGAGTCTAGTGCTTCTTTTCAAAAGGGGCCGACTGGAAAGTCTTTGGGAATGCGACAGCTGCGATCAATTGTGGGTGATGTTCAATCTATATGAAAATCAAAATCCCCTACTACCCATCAGTAATCAAATACCGCTCAACAAGTCAATGATTTCTGTTATTTCAACTTGGAGAGAAGTCCTAGTCGAATGGTCATCGATTGGAGTTAACAGACAGTAACTGTGTCTCCTCTCGAGGCGGTCGGGCAACCTGATCACTACTCACAAGCGAAAGTGGATGAGCGTTCACATATGATAATTAGGTCGTGCGTAAGGTGAAATTAAGAGTTGGAACTGAGGTTGTATTTTTGTAGCGAAAAGAAGCCCAATAAACCACAATCGTTATTGTCCAACACGCTAGTTACCATGCTACGCGAGCGTTCGCGTTTAGCAATCAGAATTTCGGTCCACAATACACCCCTGGTTTTTGCCCACACGTCGTGTGCACTTCTGCCCGGTTTGTTCGCGACGGACGCCTTCTGTCGGGGGGGTTTCGCCCGCCATTCCTCGTCTCTTGATCCGACCTCGTTGAGCAATGCCTCGTCTTGTCACCCATGTTGTCCGCAATCTATCCGCTTTGGGCTTTGACCGTACTTCACGACCCTGTCGAGATATTCCTCCGAGTGTTCGAATAATCGCTCTCCCGATCTGATCAGCCATCAGTCTTGGTGTATCTTAGCAACAGGTCGTTACTCCTCCTCAGTACAAGTAACTTTGTCATGTTTGCTCTGCAGCTGATTAGCCCTCGTTGTATGCAGACTGGATTGGAATGTTTTTCTACTGGAGATTGTGTAGCCAATCAAAGTTTACGCACAGGCTGTTGAGTGCGGAACCGTGATTGATCAACGTCAGCCTTGCAGAACAGCGAACAGCTATTGCATCGAGTTTGTTGGGAATTAGACAGTTGAATCGTTTAACTCAAGGTCGCTGAAAGCAGCAACGAACGGACAAAACACGACTTAACTTTCGCTGAACAGTATCCGCTAAAGGTAAACTGTTTTTCCTTTATAAAAGCGTAGAACAAGTGCACAAACGAGTCTGTTCCAGCTAGAACGTATGCGGTTGCGCAGCTGCACTTAGTTCAACCCACCAAAGTACCAATTCTCCATAAAGGTGAGCACAGTTCGTCAAATTCTTTTGTCCCCCATGTTGTGCACCAGCTCACTTGCAGATGCAGTGATGTTTACATACGCAGATCGACCACTATCACAGCGAATCGCCAAATACATAACGAAACGGTTGAAACAACCGGTGACGCACCACCTCCAGCTTGATTAACTGACTGCTCGGAATTCAACGTCATCGATTGCGAAACATCTGTTGTCAACAGGTCACCAAGGTGGCCCAATAAACTCATCCAAGATATTGTTGTGTTATCAAAATTCGAAGCGATGGTTACCTGAAGTTGTCGGCCGAAATTTTGTGCTCAGTGTGACTGATACAGCCGGTCGAGTTGTCCTGATTCTAAGTAGTATTTGTCGATGTGTCTAGTCACTGTTTTTCCATGTTTGTATAACAAAATAACTAGCGTATTCTACATTTGTGACTGATGGGAATAAACGAAGTGGTTAAATAGAAATCAGTGCTTGAAAAATGTGCATTTTATCTCTAATAAATTAAGATAGCTTAGGACCAATCGGACAATCGTCATCCCGACATTTCGACGTACTGATCAAGTACAAAACACTTTTGTGTTGAAGTTTCCTTAGTAAATTCATCCTCCTTGTTCTGTCAACCGACTTTAATACAGGATAAAAAAACATATGAGTGATGAAAGACAAACAAAACCCGATTGTACATGATATTGTATATACGTTGACGTAGATGTGAAATCATCCCATCTGTCTGACTGCCTGAGTCCCACTGACATGCCATCATTCTATTCAGCATTCAGTGACTTTGCTGGACTGACTCTGAGGCAGTCGGTTGTAGAATCCGTTGAATTTGCGTTATTTACTACCTCAAGTAAGCCCAGCTAATTTTGACAGAAGTGTTTCGTTTTGGAACGAATTTTTAAATTGAACCAACTCAGCTGTCAGTAGTGACTACTGTGTTGTACACTAATTTGGTATTAACATGGCCACAACTTCGAGTAAACGAGAGATAACTGGACGGTGTATAGGGTCGAGAGTATGGTTTGTCCTGTCATGATGAGATTGTGTAATGATTATACAAGATGACGTCACAGAGCCTTTTATAGTTTGACATTAATTGACGTGGCGATGTCTAAGACCAAAAGCAACGTCATAGTGGACTCGCTGATACATCCTATGCATTTGAATCGTTAACGTGTGCCCACCTCCGGAATGATTATCATTCTAACGATTCACATATGGTTCAAACCGACCTTAGTCGGACTGTAATTCTCAAGTTTCGCTAAATTGAAAGTAAAGTAAATAACCTTGAATGATAGCTACAAAAAGTGTTAGAAATATATCGTAATGGTAGCAGCTGTAGCGGAATGCACAACAGGAAAGCAACTGCCTCAGAGGGGTTAACGAGAGACCCACTCATTATTTTTACAAGAATGGTCACCATAACCACGCGGCCCTTGTGAAAGGTTTACTGTTAGAGAAAGCGCTGTCCCAATATATTTGCCTGGCGTGTATGTGCTAATATGAGTCAGCGTAAGGATTAGTAACAAAAATTTATCTCTTCATAGCCAAAGAAAGCGTAGCGCTTCAAGTTAATTTGAATTCCATTGAAAGTTCAAAGAAGACAATCAGCACAGAAACCAGGTGAACACATCAACACACTAGCTGACATGACAAATTCCGAGGTAAATCGACTTTGTTATTGTAGTGTGGATGTTGAATGAATTGTACATCGGATAATGTGAAGTTGTTTATTGATTAGAGCCATCTGAATAATACTCAGTTCATTTACAGAGGTTTCGTCTTTTCTTAGGATTAGGTGTATAAGTTCTGATGACTAACGAAGGACTCCGATACCCGTTCATCTGAAAATTATCATTATACTTGTCTCTTGCATCTGACACAATAATAAAATCGGATATATGAATCGACTATCGGATTTTTGGTTGACGTGAAACCATCGGAAAAACTAGGTGAACGTGGATTATTACCTATAGGGTGAATGGATTGCAAATTCAAGTAAGAACAGACTGTTACCCACAATTATGATCAGATTGTGTGATTTTCGTTGGTGACGTACAAACGTCTTAAATGAAGCGCACACATGCGCGGGCAATCAGCCCAAGATGCAAGACGAATATGGTACGTTATGTGCTTCCGTACTGTGTGTATAGATCCAGTACATATTGTTGGATAAATGATTGGAAATGGCCAAAGCCTGAGGTTAACGGAATTGGTGGTCACGAGATAAAATGTCCACCAAGGGATAATTTAGGATAGGGACCATCTGTGGAAAGATTTTTGCCCATTTATTTAATAACTAGATCGGCATGATGTTTACGAAAACTTCTCGTGAGTCAATAACAGGCTGGATAGTTTGGCAATTGACGAGCATTTAACACTCCTCTTTGCATTATCAGCTGGGCTGAATTTTTATCTTATATGACTGAAATAGATAGTACTGACTGCGAAGGCTGAATTGGACTGAACATACAACAGTTTCCTTACTCTGTTCAACCACAGTATTTTTCCCATGCAAGATATTGTGGTTGAACAAAATAAGAACACTGGTATATTTTTAGTCCAGTTCAACCCTTGCAACTAATGTTTTCCGCAAGTTTACTAAGGTCCTCCCCACTGAGATACGGTGTGTAGACTATTATTAGAAAAATGAGTACAAAGCTTGTCCAGTACAAAAAACGGTGTATTTTTGACGCTAGTTGGACTACACGTCTGTCACATACGCGCAAACTGTCACACTGAGTGCGCATCCCTGTCATCAGTGCAGCGATCTGCGATGAATCTGTACTTGTATGGGATTGTGCATCGTTTAGAAAAACGTAAAACAAGAAAACCCTGCCATATTCCGGACCGTTAAATTTAGAGACTGTTTACAGTTGACAGTATCGCTGTAGCCTCACTGAAACTTGTGCCTACATCAAAAGCGTTCTATTAGCTGACCTATGGAGCTAACTCGGAGGCACAGAGTTTTCATACACACCCATTCCACTGTTTCGTATTGGATCAACACCGGATGATGCAAAGAATGGAGTGTCACGACAGGATTTCTCAAGTAGTTCAGACTGACATTTACCAAAGCTACTGTTAGGCAATGAAATTGTATTACTGATGAGTACTTTCGCAAATTTGGTAATTTTCCAAAATCCAAACTACGAAGAAATTGGGGCTCTTGTTGTATTAAATGGCCCGGACTCCTTGCATGACTCTGTCATTCAACTGGCGGAGAGTCTACCGAGTTTGGACATGCCATTTCTGACAGTAGACCGAATCCAGCTAAATCCCAGGTACTTCGCAATTCTATTAGCAAATGTGCCTAACTAATTTTTAGTAAGGTTTGCATTATTGGCAAATTAGAAACCAAATTAGATTTCTACTAATATTTGTACAGAATGGCTATCGTGTACAACTAATTCATAAACCTACGGAGGTGACTTAACTCGAATCCAATTCATTTTCTGTAAATGAGCAATATGGTTAGTCTTAGTCCTCCTTTCAACAGAAACTACTTTCCTTGCGAATCAACTATGTATGAGCTACTGGTCGACCTCTGATGTACTCTAACAAGTCAGAGTGATTTTCAAAATTCTGTAATCTTGTTTTGTTTGCACTTGTTTGGTTGCGAGTGAAAGCGTCATACAATAACCATAGTACACTTCAGCTGTCTGATAGTGTGCGTGAACATAATGGTTTCCAGTTATAATTTTGTTCATTTCACCAGTTCTAATCATTCAATTAAATAGAAAAGTAACATTCGGATCGACTACTCTGTGCCTACCTGTCGAACACAAAAGGTTTGCCCTCGACTGTCTACTACTCTAAGTTCGTTTGTACTTACGGTTATCAACAATGATCTAGTGACTTCTAGCAAACACTCCGTCCGCATTCCTTTCATCAACAAATTTTCTAACTGGCTCCGATAGTTGTTTTTATGTTTATGTTGTAAGTGACCTGATGGCTAAACAGAAAAAAACAAAACTTGATTGCTTGTTTGCTGTTCTCATGTTCCCATTATGTATTTCTGAATCAGTTCAGAAGAAGGACTTTCGCCTGATCAATGGAGTTCCAGGTAGCTTTATGTAATTAACAGTTTAAATACAAAATAGATTTGGCTGAAGGTGTATTCTTTGGCTTTTCATCTACAACATACGGTATGTATACCAATATTCTTTACCGCGGTAAAACTGAATGGGGTAACGTTCCAATCACTGCTTATTTTAAATCGAAATCGCTAGAACCGGATGATTTGTCTCAATTCTAATTCATACAACGAAACTTTATGGTTATCATTTCATAAATTATTACTAACAAACCGATAGAAACTAATAGCTATTGTTTTTTGCATATAAATTGAATGTAACTGTTTCAGATTAACGAGTTTGTAAATTATTGTACACTCAATGCATACAAATTTCATTTAACTTGCCTGATATAAATAAAGTTTGTTCAGCTTTGGTTCAGTATGTTCAGCTTCTGTGATGTTTAGTGAAAACATTTTGGAGCTCATCTAAATGGCACTATATGTCCAAGTAAATCAACATCGCATGCGGCCATCAGAACTCAAGTGAACAATCAGTTAGTTATTGAATAAAGAATATGACTTCGGTGACCAATCGCAGATCGAATTGAAAGACCGTGTGCGGGCATAAGGTAGGTTGATCACACTGATGTCGATTAAACTTCCCTTCGGGAAATCGATAGACATTGCCTAGGTGTATTATACAGTCAAAAATCAATAGTTTATACGAGCACCTGTGTGAAACTCTAACCCAACCTGGTTTTCGTCGAAGTTTCGCACAACTGAGACACCGTAAAAAAAATGAACACACAATGGATTGACTGTGAAGCCATTCAAACAGATTACGCCAAGAAAAAGTCTACACTAGCGGATTTGAGTGTACTAGGGTCAAAGGGTTAATATTTAACAACAGGTATGAATAAATCCAAAATAATCGGAAGATATCTATTTTGTGAATCTGGTCAGAGCTGACACCGCCAATTTCATCTTACGAATACGTCTCATTAAGGGCCATAATGAAGTGAGCTGGAATCGAGTTTTGTGATTCGTTCTCAAACGTCCCCACTCAACTGTTTGTCTTCATCATAACTGATGGTCTAATTGATAAATTTGGGCAAATTTAACATGACTATTTTTGGTTTGAATCATATATAAAATATTTTGACGTACCTAGTAACAGCTACAGCGTACACCACCGTAGGCTGTCCACTTAAAGCAAGTATTATGTACAGTGCAAACTCGCAACCTGCCGAGTGGACCTTGGCATTCGAGAATGACAGGGAATTGGATGGTAATAGACTAATACTTAATATCTTTTTATTTACAACTTGTAGACATTCTCTTAAACTTAGTTTGGAAAGTTTGTGCAGTGTTTTGGGCTTATCTGCTTTCAGGAGATAGAACCTATTTTCTTGAAATCCTCAAGGTATCAAAACACAAAAATATAACTGAATTCGCAAATACAGCCGAAGGAAAAACTTTAATATGTAAGTACTTTTGTACATGGTGGTCACATACACAACCTCAACATAGTTGCAATACACACTAGTGTCGTTAATGGTATACTGTCCTCCAAAGAATACACCTCCCTGTTACATGTACAGTACACCTGCTTATTTGCAGATAAACCTTTCCGTCATAAAGTCCTGTCCGCACTTGTCCGGTTTGCCGCATATATCCTGAACTAGTGGGGTAATGTTTCAGCACTCTTCAGTAGGACCATTTAGTGTATGGTCAATCACGCGCAACTTTGGACATGGTTCTAATAGACGACTGTACACACCTCATGCTCAGCAGCAAAACGGAGCAGGATCTAAGCTTCGAAAATTCGGGTCAAGCTAATGAAGCGTAGAATGTTTGATGCAACTATAATCAAAAGCGTGGTGATAGAGGTCACTCCATCTCCATGTAAACGACGTCGATAGCAAAATAAAACGCACATTTACATCACTGACCAGCGTTCATTGAACACGGTTTTCGTAACAATATCTAACATACTTGTATGGTAGGTTAGTCCGTTTCAAGCAGTCACACTAATCAGAAACAAAAAAAGATCTCTCTGTGTTATCTTAAGCATTTTGAAGTGTACTGCTTTTAATTTTTGCTCACATTCAGGATTAGCATACTCATTACTGTTCAACCGTGGACGTGTGGGTGCTCGTCAAGGTCAGATCTGGTGTGATATGGATTCAAGGCGGTTGCCATATATTCGCGTCTCATAAATACCTACCATCGTTTAAATCCAATGAAGACTTACTGCAAGCGGTGTATAAAAATTATATTTGTTCAAACTGTAATAGCAGAAAACTTCAACTGATTGAGTTCATGTAACTTTTAAGTGTTTAGTCATCAGCTCTGTACAGTTGTCAGCAAAAACGAAGTGCGATCGATCTCGATCAGAGATGTACCGCTTACATATGCGACACTTTACGGAAGCTTAACAAATACACGCGAATGCGCAGACTTCGGGGTGATTTTGAATCAAACTAGAGCAAGTGTATGTTGACGAACACACCGTGGAAGCGTTAGATATACTCATCTACCTCGAGTCTAAAATTCTTCTCGTTCGAAATCGAGCTCACTCAATACATCGACGAAGTGGCGTCACTAGATGCTGCATCCTAGTGGAGCCTTATGGAGCATAGTAAGACAAGGATGACAGTAAGCCTAACTTATGTGTTCCGCACAGTTCTGCACGAGAGGCCAAACTAGAAAAGTGTGCATGCGTCAGAACTGTCGCATAACACCCTCAGTTTCATATGGGTCTTTAAGATCGAACGGCATGATTCAATCGTCCTAGACCAACTGGGATTAACGAGCACGTTGGCTTTGCCCGGTGAAATTAGGTTGCAACAGCTAAATCTTATGAACCGAATGAAAGACGGTGAGTTGACTCTAAATGCTTAAGAGGAATAGTCTCGCACAACGAAGATACCAGTAAACGTGATGTGAAAATTGATGGCGTCAGTAGTGCATCTTGGGAGGTTGTGGCATCAGATCGGGGCAAGTCTGCCCAAAGATACTCGTAACGGAAAGTAACTGCGACATTAGAAAGGGTGGTGCAGGTTTTGTACAGGAAGCACTGAATGCAGTATTAACCGGCAACAACTGTGATCAAGTATACTTTTACAGAATCAGACTATATCAATGGCGTAACAGTACATTCGAGATAAACGGATGCTATCTACTCAGTCATCACCTATGCTAATGGTTTGGGCAAATTTTAATCAAGTTCGCGTTTTCTGTTAGCCTTGATGAACGCAGACGATTGCATGTGTCATTAGTTGAGTAATTTGCCAAATGCAACACACAGTTACAAGAGACCACGAAACAACATACAATAAATCAAATTTTTATACAGATATAATTAAAACGGAGTTGTTGTATTGATGAATGCGTCAAAGTTACTCCTTCAGTTTTCGTGTTTTGACCGAACTTTGCAAAATCTAGCTGGATTATACTGATGAACTGTCGTTAACAAATGCGTTCCCACGTAACACGATTAGTCCACATCTCACAAGAACTGGCGCAACTACCGAACTGTATAGTATGGTTCAAAACTTGTCATAAGCAGAGTAAAAACGTGCACTGAGCAGTCCATATGTAGCCTTGAATGTTATAGTTTCTATCTACCCAAACCACCAACATTTGTAGCCAGTTTGTGAACATGTTTTCAATGGTTTAAAACATTAGTAGTCCAAGTTAGTCCAGCTAGGATACAGTGGTGCATCGAGCTTACAATTTAGCTCGCTTCCTTTTCCTCATGTTTTGTTTAGACTTTTGTTATCCAGATTACTGACTAGCAGCTTAGATTTTAAGCAAATTGAAAAATGCCTTATATATGCAACTTTTGAGTTCCTCATCATCATGTTCATCCTTGACCAGTAGCTGTTAGCAATATTGTGGTGGATTGCCAGGCCGGGGGTGCGAGTATTCAAACACTCGGCGGAGTACCTCAACGCGGAAGGCAGGCACGTCCACAAACCCTCAATGATCGGATGGCGGACAACGGGGGCAATTGGATGAGTCATTGCTCGACCGGATCGGACCAACGGGCGAGACATGGCAGGTAAAATAGAATGGACGACGAAATCGGAGGCTCGATTATTCCAACACTCGGGGGAATATTTCGACACCACCGTGGAATACAATCAAAGCCCATTGTGGATAGATGGAGAACAACAGGAGCGACCAGATGAGCCATCGCTCAACGGAATCGGACCAATGGACGAAGAATGGTAGGCGGAAAACCCCTCGATAGACGGCGCCGATCACACACCTAAACCGGGCAGAAGTGTACACGACGCGTGAACGGAAACCTGGAGGTGTTGTAGACTGGAATGCTGACTCATAAACGCGAGCGCGCGCGCGCGTATCATGTGAACTAGCGTGTTGGACAATAAAGATTGGACGCCTTTTCGCTACGATATTATTCAGGCTGTCACTGGTACTGATAATAATCGACGATATGGCCGAATAACAAGAGTAAATTGATTATGATGAGAGCGATAGTCAGTGGCATGCACAATAGTGAACCCACCGGACAGATTGACTAATCGTTCAGCTATCCTAGTTTCGATGTCTATATGCCCAAAAATGTCTGGGATGGAAATATGTTAACACTTCACTACGCATACAGTCCGATGCAAACGTTTTTTCAAAAGATGAGAAATAAAATTTTCGACGAAGTTGCTACTGTTGATCGTCGTTGATCTTGCGCGTTATTTGTGAGCAATGTTTAATTCTAACCATTCATATCGTAACGACATCCACTTCGGGAAGCCAAACTTTTAGAGTTTAGTAATACTTGTGATATTCACATGATTATATGACGAGTGGTGAAATTAGGTCGTAGATGGAAAACAAATGTTGTGCTTGTGGTTTAAGCCTACTGGTGTGCATTTTAACACGAACTGCAGATTTTCCACTCCACGTGGTCAAGGTCAGCATGATTAGCCTCAAGGTTTGTTTACTGATGCCATGACCTTGAAATGGTCAGGCAGCCCGAAACTTGACGACCCCGCCTTACGTTCAGCCCGCACGCAAAACTTACAATCACGTATCTTTTGCCACATGACAGCTAATGATTATCGTTTTCAGTGGCTTTGGCAGTACACTTGATATCGTTACTGCCCGAAGGTAGAACGAGGCTATCACATACCAGAAGATGGTAGGATGAATGTCCAATTCTCAGATGCGATACAATATCAGGAGAAGCACGTGGAATATGCAGCTGCGTTGCCTCAACCGATGATTTGGGCCTAGGTCCATTCTAAGTCTGGTTAGGTTCCTTACTTATTGCGTTCTGTTTTCACATAGACCGAATACACTCAATCATTTTGCGTCAGATCTGCGGACCAAGTGACATCTATCGCAGTCCCAGAAGAATCTAACAGAGGTTAACCGATGTGGGTTTTCGAGAATAAGACGTGTGGGGTCATCGTAAACCGTATAACAAAATTTTTTGCATCCTCAGCCAACATCGTGTGTTTGGACTTGTCCACAAGACGTGACTGTCACGTACTGTGTCAAAAAAAGGACAATAAGGATCTGAGTGACACCAAACAATCTCAATTTACTGAAATAATGATACACTTCTTGTGGAAAAACGGCAATGTTTACATCAGAAGTCTGAGTGATACTGGACAATCTCATCTTATTGAAAGAATGATATCCCTGTTTTGAAAAAAAAGTTTATATTGACACTTGCTATTGAACGACGGGCGTACTACGTTTTGACTGGATTGTTCGTCATTACGTTCCACGACCTTGACTTAAGCAGTTCAGAAGCCTAAATCCGTCACGCACTCAAACTGTCTGCTTTAATTATCACCTCATTGCAACCAAAATCGATGCGACAGCCAATGGCTGTCCTGACTGGTCAATGGTGATTCACTCCAGTTTCACTCATCGTTGTTTGTGCATGACCTTTGATTGGCTGGACGTTTTCCGACCAAACTCCGTGCTGTGATCTTGGTTTCCCGGTGTCCACGATGCTGAGGAGACTCTACTACGTCGAACTCACTGTCCCCTGTTTTGGTGACAGTCACTGTTGTCAGCTTCTGCACGGTCGTGTAATGTCTACTGAATAGAGCGAATCTTCAAACAAGAGAATCGTTGGAGTCATGTGGACATTGCGTTAATCCTCGTCTGCAACTTGGATACATAAATTTCAAGTCTATAGGCTAAACTGAAGGCAGTTGCTCAACGGCTCGATAGCCACTGTCAACAGTAACACATGTATATGCCGTTATATTATTTGGGGGAAATGATACGTGAAGTTCTATGCAGGGGACATCAGTAAACACAATTAAAAAATGATTAGTTTAAGACAAACAAACGACATGAAAATGCAAGCGTTAATAACCAATAAAGTCTAATCGAACTGTCTAAATCTGGATGGCTGACGTAACCTAAGGACTTAAAGGAGATGATAGCTAATCGAAAATTAGACAATGTAGACGTTTAGTAAAAGGCGACTTCCGGAGAACAGAATGCTAACTAAAACAATGCCAAATCGGCTCTCTTCGAACCAAGCAAGTATCCATGTAAACGGTTGAATATTACAAGAGATCATTCAAATCACAAATCAATTCGGTAATTTTGTGGTAGTACATAGCTTTAGTAGAAAAACTAGATCACCGAGACTCAGCTTATTCCAAGAATAAAATTGCATATAATATAATTGAAGTTTGCAGTGTCAAAGGACTTGAATTATGTGATTTTATTCATCCAAAAAACCATGAATTGAACAAGTTTCGGACAAAAACTTTGGTCGCCACCATGAAACTCCGATCCAATATATTGAAACAAGAAAACCGGTTAAAAGTATGTCTATTAACACAGGATAAGGTGGATACTGTTATCTAATATCAGCACAATGGCATTCAACTGATAGTGAACTACATTACTACGTACATTCCCTTGAACTCCGTAATACCTTCAATCTTTATCCAGGTAGTGAACTTGGTGAAACAGTACTGTATTTTCTGTCACAGTAATCACTACCTCTTGGTGTATTTGAGGAAATACACAAGTCAGATCTGGTTTGACTGATTATTTTTCGTTAGCAGACTGGTGACAGTCTGTGACATAGCACAATAAATCGAATTTATTCCGCTAGAAAATTAAATATGGATATCAGTTTTCAAACGAGCTCAGGTTAATTCATTTCACCTAAACGCATTGCTATTCAACCAAATTCTGAGCATGGAATAAGCAGTGTTCCTCTATCCATCGTAAGTGGTTTGCTTTATGTTCATTTCGCATTGTGGCAATATGTACAGAGAAACACATGTAGCTGGATTTGAGTGGAACATTATTTCAGTATTCAATAGGGTAAAATTCTGTTGCCGAGATACTACGAAACAAGTAGGGGTGTCATAGTCAGCTCTAAGCGCTAGTGATGTGTATGGCACAAATAAGCGAGCAGTCGAAACAGAGATTTCTCAGCTCAAATTCAAAGGAAATTCGGAAATGCTTCAAACTACTAGCGGAAGTAAGGGGTATTGGAATACAACTGGAAATCAGTTTTTCAAATAAGCATGACCATAAAGTTTTGTAGACTTCATCAAATCTGATTAGTCGAGACTCAGGAGAGATTTACGGTTGTCTGTCTCCGTCATAATAGCTAAACGTTACTGTGAACATAGAAGCGTCGCCATTATTGCAGGCCGATTAGTTTTTCGGCGAGGAAGACCGCGTGAGAACTCTTGAGTACTCACACCTTCCCGCCATATGTTACCTTCTTGGGTCTAACGGCTATTGGACACTACAAGTTTAAAGCATGACAGTTGCTCATAAATACTGCCAAAGGGACACAGATGAGGCTCACGCAGCATAGCACTGGTCCATTGACTTCATCTATGCACAATCCAGACCTGAACCTAAATGAGTCTCTTTAGGGTTTTTTGGTAAGACTGACCTATGCATCAAAGTGCGTGGTGTTCAAGAACCTTCAACTGAAAGTTCATGCATCTTCTGAAATGGTAATCAGCGACCTCAAGTTTAGTAAGTTTCCATGTATTGTTTTACAGGCAAACTTGCAGTAAAACAGAGGAATTCAGCTGGTCCAGAAGTCCCGGCTTTTCTCTGGGTTAGTTCAACTCAGATTGCTGTTTGTTTGATTTGACGCGTGACGTACTTGGACAGTAAGTTTTATTCAGGTGCTCGTCATAATAAAACCTGATATCACCCTCGTAGGATACCATCTGGATTGTTCAGTGCGCTCACACGCCAGTTTGCTCGAGTTACCGACACGGACTGACTGTGGCTGTCTGCAAATAATTGATAAACCTCGTATCGACGACTTCATCCAATCCAACCCTTCGATAATCACCACTTTTTCGTAGTAACGTTCACTTTTCTTTCTTGATAACACTTCCTTGTTTGTGCGGAAGTTCTTTAGATTCTATGCTACCCGATTTATTGGTTACACTTCATTCATCTTATTCAGTTCTTCTCCAACGTCCATCTCATACGACTGATGGTCGCAGTTCCTCACCATCACATTTGTCCATCACCATGAGCTTTCTGGAACGCATTACACCCATACTTTGTTGCCCACCTATAAAGCCAGTGGGTCGCGAGTTCCTCCATCGTTGTATAAATCTAGCTTATCATTCGTCGTTTCAACACATCATGTAATTCGAGTTCGTTCGGTGCTGGGATTTCAGAAATTCTCCTATGATCGGTAATTGCGTACGTGTTCTTCTCCCCAGTATTCTGTGGGCTGAACTGTGGAACACAGCTTCACTATGCGTATTCCGTTTTTGAGTAACACTAAATACTGGTCATTTGCGGATATCTATGTAAGTTGCAATAGTCCCTTTGCCGTAACTATCGAAAAATCCCTATAAAATCAGAAGTAACATTGTGATGAACAATTATTTCTGGTAATTCTTTTTCAAGCCAATACAGTTAAACAAATTTTATCAAGACATGTCATGAGACAAACTGCAAAACCCAATAAATGACTGTTAACAAGTTACTACTGAACTCCACATAGTCGGTTAGATCTGGACCGGACCTGGACTGGATGTTAAGCCATACAGTCAGGCTGAAATGCTTATACGTGGCTAGAGTAGGTATGGTGAATCTGTGTTCATGAAAGTAGCAAGAACTTAACGAATTTCTTTTGAGAACATAAACTGGGATTACGTAATCTGATTGCAGTCGATTAGGCGGTCACCATAATGCACTGTCGGACAGTCTTGAAATTACTGATGACAAATCTGCAGACAACACCGAATGCTTTGGTGACATATATGCGGTGTCGACAAGATTAGCGACGATAGTGCTAGTAATTGATTTACGACAGCCGGTTCCGACCCTGGCTTGTTGATGTTTCTTAATCCTTTTTGACATGCGCCCAGTCGTACGAGTAACATATTCCACAGTACAACAGCAGCATGAAAATGGATACGCGAACATTAATTGATCTTGGTAGCTTGTTCCTCATGCTCAATCCTAACATAGACATTGTTGTGAACCAACGTCTTAAGGTTACCGTCGGAAAGGTAAGTCTAAGTGACCAGCAACCTCGACTGTTAAATTGATCTTTTAACATGTCTTCTTCAAACAGTAGTTTTATATACACCGCTTTCTTTTCAACTGTGAGCATAACCTCATGCAGGGTTTGGGCCTTCCTATGTGAAGTGATGAATTGTTGTGAATAACCATTTCCCTTTGATAGGTTCTGAACCGTTTTCAGCTCTTGCTCCACTGTGTTGTCAAAACAACTCTTTCTCTTTCTAGCTGCCAGAAATTGGTTAGATTTCGTTTCTGTTCCATGGGCACAAAACTACCAAAGTTGGTGTACTGACCTGTCCACGTGGGTTTACGATCTACCGACCTGATCAGTTTGATATCTAAGAAATGAAACCCACTGTTGGATTCCACTTCTGCGGTAAAAAGAAAAGCAGTGAAGCGACTGCCAAATTAAAACATTTTAAGGATGATTATCAGCTCATCTTGTAATTGTATAACAACAACTATATAGCCAACACGTCGACGGTGTATATGAATGTTAGACTGAAGTTGTGGTCTTAGTTTGCCAATGAGTGCATCTGCCAGCAATCGACCTAAAGGAGATCTCGTTGCTACCCCGTCCGATCATCTGTACAACCCGCCGTTGAACATGAACTAAACAATGAAAATGCACCATAAAAATGACTCTTTTATGTCTGATTTTTGTAATCCAAATACACTTTCCGGTTGTTCTATCCGATCATCCACACGTTAACTGTCTTCATCATCGGAACGTTTGTGAGTAACGAAGTGAAATCAAGGCAGCCCATGTGCGAGTGTTCGACATCAATTTCTTTCACGAAAGCTACATACTCGAAAGTGTCACGAAGACTGTGTGAGCACAGTTTCTATCCTACAGACTCCAGTATTTCCGCTAACCACTTGACAACTGCATGATATGATGAATGGCGCATATCAAGTATAGGTTTAAATGAACAATCGCTTTTATGGATCACATTAACGTGGACTGATGGATCCAGTTGGTTTCATCTGGGTGAACTGAGTTTCTGTGTTATACTAGTCGTTTTAGGGAATTAGTAAGTTGATTTTTACCAAGATACGTTTCGTCTTCTTCATGTTTTGTTTTCCTGAATTTGCTAGCATCTGAAGGTGTCGATAGCGTTTTAAGGATTTACACGGATTTGTTCAGATTCACAATCCTGTAGCCTTTATCTGATCGAATGAATGGAATGTCATCACGTGTGCGCAAAAATCTCGGGGCATCCAGATGCTTTCAGGTTATTGGAGTATTACGATACACAGCAGATTGGCGATATTTGTTACTAGTGAGTAATCGGGGATTTGGTTGATTTCAAGTTGAACACCACCCACAATCGATCACAGCTGTCGCATTCTCATAGGCTTTCCAGTTCTAATCGCGGGGTTATCGATTAGAATTAATAGGATAGTAACTGTGTCTTTTCTCTAGGCGATCGGGCAACCTGATCATTACTCACAAGCGAAAGTGGTTGAGCGTTCACATATGATAATTCGGTCGTGCCTAGCGTGAGGTCAGTGACGCAGTGGTAAACACGGTTGCCTCATGAACAGCGTGTCCGTGGTTCAAGTCCCGGCAGTGGCGATGATATGCACTACTGACGTGCATTAATGAGAGCGAAACTCGAGTCTAGTACTTTTTTTCGAAAGGGGTCGAATGGATCGTCTATGGGAATGCAACAGCTGCGATCAATTGTGGGTGATGTTCAACTTTATATTTGTTGCACCTACTGACCAACTCAAATTCGGATTACTCAGGACTGGCATCACATGAAGTACTCGTCAGTACTCATCAGCTGTCAACATTTGGATTTTGCGGTTTATGTTATAACATGTCATGATAAAACCTATGTAACTGTGTTGGTTTGAGAAAGAAGTGCCGAAAACATCTGTTCGTTACATCGTTACTTCTGACTTCGTGGACAGTAATGAAAAAAATCCCAAAGAATATTCCGCTAATGACAGTAGGGACAAGTTTACTTCACACCAAAAATAAATGTGCATTAGACTAGAAAAACGGTTCAAACGTTTTAAAAGTTGAATGAAAGATAGATGTGAACCGGTCAATGTAGAATCCCTATCCTAGCACAGAATGTGTCAGAAACAGAAATCATGATCATAGGAGAAACAGCTTTCAGAATCTTACCCACTCGATGAATTTCACCGCCATTCAATGCAAATGATATTGAAATAATACTGAAAGAAATCAATGGACGGGGGAGGGGAAAAGAACAATCCTAAATGCGACTGCTCACTATCCGAATAACGGGGCCTCTGGTCGCTTTTGGTTCCAAGACATTCAAAAGGATAACATTTCCAGATAAATCGTATCTATGAAGGATTTTCTAACTCAGGATGGTGTAGTATGTTTCAGTGAATAAAGAGACTTTGAAAAGTCAAGCTAAAGAACAAATTTGAGAGATAAATTAAAAAGTGAGAAAATATCTTAGGAATCTGTGTATCCTGTAATGTCTGATGTTTTCAAATGGCATACATCATTAATTTTTGTGCATTTGTCAATAAAAAATACTTCGGACTGTATTAAATTTTGTTACTGTACAATGCAACACACGAATGAATTAAGTGGCTGCTGCTGAAGATAGGATTCGTAGACTATTTACATATAAGAGCAACAAATATGAATTTGCCTAGAAAAGTATAATGTTCTGCTTCCTGTACAATAAAATCTAGAGTTGGTCCATCCCTGCTGAAGGTTGAGGCGCTGACCCTTCTGAGCATCCTGCTAGTTCGAAAGTTCGAAAGATTCCTGAACAGTTTGTAGATTGGAGGAAACTGAGAATGCTTACGGGCATCTATGCTGTATGATTCGGAACGAAAACCTAATTAGGAAGTACGTTTCAGTTTCAGGGGTGAGGGTTAGTAATAGAATAATTGAGAAGGAGACAATCAGAGGATTACGAGCGGAATAGAAACCCAACCATTGGTCTGTCAAACATACAACAATCGCACGGAGACGTACAGCAAACAACAACAGTGAGAGGTCGAGAGAATATTCAGTCCACCTCAGTGAAGTTTCCTCGTTGTTCGCCTTAGTGTCCAGAATGTGTGCGTCTAATATGCGCTCGAATTCATTTACTGATGATGTGATAAAACACGCTATGATAGGTTGTTTTAAATTGAGTACATTCGGACGCTGAAAGTTAAACGGTTCATTGGATTTTGTGGGTTTAGTAAATTAATCCGGAAATGATTAGCTTTGCCAGACACACACAGTTTTTAATTAGTGGAGTTAATTGGGAATCACTATGTCAAAAGCAAGTCTTCTGCTATATGTCGGCAGCGCACTAACAACTGTCCCAGTTTACGTGATCTGTCTTTGTAGAGTAGTCATCATTTGGCGTGTACTCCCGTTCCCAGGTCACACTGTCTCCCTTACTGTGACAAGTCTGGCAATTTCCACAGCTTGTCAGCCTAGCAACATCACCTGTTCTGATTTGCATTGCCCCGTTCCTATGCATTGTGGTTGTATATGAACTGATCGGGCTATCGCATAACGCCATAAGCAAGAATTTTCAACATTCAGAAACTTTTGAATCAATATCTGTGTTTTTTGCCTATACTGACCTGTAAAACGGACGAAAACTGCAGCCGATTTCGCGTCGACTTTTGTATTGGTTTGCATTGCCACAAAAACCTCGTTACCCCCAGCTTGATTTTTTCTGCCTTGATTGCAAGGGCTATGGGTCGAACGAGACATAACGATTGCTAAACCAGTTACTGAACCCAGAAGCGTTGTCGAGATAAGTACTTGAATACAGCAAACAATTGTGTTATGAGCCGAGAACGCGGATGGCACAAGGATTGATTATTCAGGAAAGCAACACATGAGTTATGCGTTTAAAAGTTACGGCAAACAAAAACACTCATCTGCGTACGGTACTGGGCCCAGACGGTCTCGGTTGTCACAGACGCCAATGCTCAGTTCCTTCACGTTACTTTACGTACCGAGAATCATTGCATGCGATACTGCACTCCGATGTTTGTTCTTGTAATTTTCCTGCGACTACTTCAATGTCAAAATCTGTGCTCTGGCTCCACTACCGAATAGCAGTGATATGAGTAGTATAGTACAATAGTTTCTCCTCACTACAGTCGCTGTTTTCGGATTCGAACACCTATATATAAATGTGGCTTAATATTGAAAAAAGTCAACAGCTGTTATTGGCTGGCATCAGTATCACATGCAGTGTCACAAGCTGCACTCTGATCCATCCAATACAGAGCAAACGGGGTGGTGAATAACGAGGGATATAGCAATGAAACCGTTTGTCTAATCTGGAGATTGTATTCTAAAGTGAAATTAACTTGGTCCGCAGCTAGTATCTCTTGTGCCGGGGTTTGGACAGACGATGAATTGAGTAGGTTTACACCACAGATACTTCTCTAAACTCTTTCCAAATTATTCAGTATTAATCTACATCGAGGTCATTGTCGGGCTATCTTATACGCCTGTAACAGATATTTTGTGTAACACATCGCCAGTGCAAGATATCCGCACCATATCTAGTATGAATGAGGTCAGACCGTTTAAACATCATGTTTAACACGTTACCAGTGCATTTCAGCATTGTGTAAGCAGAGACAACAGTGGTTTCGACGAAGGTGTTGTACGAGATTAAATCCAGTTCCTGTGAACATAAATACACTGACCTTGCTTTCACAGCTTCATTTTTAGTGCTGTTTCCGCCTACCTCACTCACGGGTTTGTCGCATGTGAACTAGTTGAATAAGGTGGGTTCTTTAATGAGGATGTCGACCCCCAAGATGGTCTACTTGGGAAATTACCCAATAATTTTGTTTGAGTTCCTGTCTGCTGCTGGTATGTTTAATGATTCATGACCTCATACTGTCAATATCCAAACGTTTCCCTACTGTCATCTACCGCCGCCCTGGTAACCAGAGGTAACAAGAAGTTCGAAACATGATGCATATGTTGTTTAATTCCTACCTCTTTTCATTATAAAAATGCACAGTAAAAGGCTCCTTCTGTAAGACGTCCGCACCAAATTTAGTACGAATGAAGTCAAACATATTTGGCGTCGTGTTTAACATGTTATTGATAAATGGACTGAGAATAACACAATGTTACGAGCAAGTTGTAATATTCTACGTTTCAACCACTTCGGGTAGCCTTTCTCAGGAGTATTACAACTTGCTCGTAACGTTGTGTTATTCTCAATCCATTTATCAAAAGGCTCCATCATTTCTATTGCCCGTACACATCCACTCCTATTGTAGCGAAAAGGCGTCCAATAAACCACAGTCTTTATTGTCCAACACGCTAGTTCACATGCTACACGCGCTCTCGCGTTTGTGAATCAGAATTCCGATCCACAACACCCCGAGGTTTCCGCTCACGCGTCGTGTGCACTTCTGCGTGGTTTATGTGGGTGATCGGCGCCTTCTATCCGGGGGTTTTCCGCCTGCCAATCTTCGTCCGTTCGTCCGATCTCGTTGAGCCATGGCTCGTCCAGTCGCTCGTGCTGTCCTCCACCTATTCACTGTGAGCTTTGACTGGCCTCCACGACCATATCGAGATATTTTCCCGAGTGTTGGAATAATCGAGCCTCCGATTTGGTCGTCCATCTTATTTTGCGTGCCATGTCTCCCCCGTTGGTCCTATCCGATCGAGCGATGACTCATCCGATTGCCCCTGTTTTCCGTCATCCGACCGTTGAGGGTTTGTTGGCGTGCCTCCCCCGCGTTGAGGCATTCTGCCGAGTGTTTGAATATTCGCTCCTCCGACCTGATAATCCACCACACTATGAAGAACAGCAAAATTAAAATCAGTCTCCTCTCACTTGGTTAAGTATCGAACGGTTAAGTGGCTTTTATGTTGACTACAATGGATTGGAAAATCAGATAGACCTCGCTAAGTTGATTTCTTCTGACGTTCCATGTCGACTAGGAAGAAACTTGTCAGATAATGCAGTGCATCTACTACCAGGTTTGCTGATCAGAGAGTGTTTTAGAAAGTAATTATCACAGGTAATTCCTCTGGGAGTAGAAATCCCGCAGCAACTGACAAAAGATGGCTACATCGCTGTGGTCTCTCAACCAGACCAAAATTTAATATCACGTTCGCCATCGCATTTGTGGCGGTATCGACAATCGTTCAAAATAATGTACCACAGTTATCCACTTCATTTGGTAAGTGATTAATGATTCTGAGGTGGCTGTTCAATATCACTAGTAACAGGTTAACACTCTGAGTACCACTTTATATACCACAGAGTCGTTAGCTGTAATTGACTAGAACATCACTTGCAGGGGTGTATAAAGACTGTTAGTTGTTCGTAGTCCCGCGTTCTGCACTCATAAAGATTGCTTTCAATCCGAAAAACTTTCTGAACCTCATAGCCTCTTTGGACAGTATTACTCAAAGCAGCATGCCGGTTATTTTCTACAATACAGACCATGGACACAATGTAGACCAGCGAAAACCTTCAGTTAACCGAGTGGTGAATATTGACGTCCACGTGACCTGTGCGAAGTCGTTTAGTTTTTAAATAAAATACTGTCTTCAATAAACGATTCCTAAGCGTCATGAGGTCGTGTAATTTGCAGATCCCATTATTCATTTTTCCCCCGGCAGAGTGCGCTTGAAAAAGCTGGCATACAG
>JTDE01003926.1:47755-60295 GCA_014338405.1 Paragonimus skrjabini miyazakii
AGTACAACGTTGCCAGACACCGTTCTATTCGAAGCTGTGTTATCCAAGCTTTTCAGTCAACGTTGCTGTTTGTTCAATAGCCCAAAATCTACATGATTTTCGACGCACACTGAAAGCGTTCGGTGAACTTTGCTCAGTAATGTCTCGTGGTCAGCACTCAACCAAAACATCGGGGAACGTAGTGAGCACTCAAACAAGCATCAAAACGGCATCAATGTGTCAAATTTCTGGAGATTGGAGGTAACAACGAGCCGGGCTGGTTAATTGATTATTCCTGCCCGGAGTTAGTGCTTTACACGTCCACTTACAGTCTAACCCGTGGAAGATTTAAACTATATGCGCGTTCTTGACTATCCTCTCAAAAGGACCAAAGTGGTCGTTTTTTGCACTTCCTTAGTCAAAGAACTGTAGCTGAAAAACTAAGTCGTAGAACACTAGTATTCGCCATTGTGCTTTACTGAAAACAGCCACTAAGAATGAAATCAGTCTCAAGTGGTTATGAGTATTTAGTGGAAGCACAATTCAGAAAGTGAACAACTTGACTGTTCGACTGCTCTAGAGTTAACTTACAGAGATAAGTTTAACATCTCTGCTAATGCCATTTGCATTTGAAGTCAGTGAAAACGCAACTTTCTACACGACCCCAAACAAGGCGTCTTTATGGCGGATACATCGACTCGGTCTAGAAATTGAGAGCTTCAATCCCCGACACCCAAACGTTTTGTCTGATCCCTGATCGGAGGATGCATTAACAGTCTTCGGAAATGACCTGTTTTAATGACCGATTTTGGGTTGTCATCCCTTCATTTGAAGTGACTAGTAAAAACAAGTAGAAATAATATATCTTGTGATTATGTTCCTGTAAGTATACGGTCAGCAGAGGTAGGGCCTACGTAACGTGTGTAATGTGTAACCGGTCTGCTTGTCGCACATTACTGGATCGACGCTTTGATTACACGCTCAGTCGCTTGATCCGAAATCGAGACAGAGAAAAGATACTGCAACACCGAGTCAAAATTAGGCCAAAGAGGCTCTGCATTTATAGGACGAAACAATTACCATACATGGCAATTAGACACAGCGAATCAAATGAAACGATAAATGAAACGAATAATGAAACAAATGAAACGATAATAAAAATGGCAGTCTGTGCGTCAGAGCAAATCACGTTATAGAAGGCATCAGAAAGCAACGCGAGAAAACACAGTCCACATAACGCACAAGCGATCGACCGCATGGTTGCAATCGGATTGGCTAAGTAGGACTATACCACCACCCCTGTCCATATCACCCGACCTGGGCAGGCCGATCGATAGGGCGTGATGCGACCTCCTAACACACAAAGATCGTTCACTATGCAAGTTCTACAGTAGTTTGTTTAAAACAGATAAGTTGATGCCATTCCGTCGTCAACACTGTCCAAAAAGGGTTGTTCAGATTTTTGCCGACAGTTTTACCAGGTAGTTCAAAAAACATAATCACAGTGTTCAAAAGTGGTAAACATAACTCATTCCTAAAAACGAAACATGCGAATCTCTCCTGGTGGCTTTTCTTCGAGGTTGACCTCGACAGTAATGTTTAGGCAAATACAAAGCGCCCCATGATCAAGTAACCGAAGTAAGAAAAACTTCGAATGTGTAGTGAGAATCACTCGACAAGTGAATCGAATGCATCCCCTGCGAGTATTAAAAAAATCCCCTCCCATTCTTTCTTGAACATGGCTTTCATCTTGGTGTACTAGTGAAAAAGTCACATGAAACCCCACCAAATCCCAACATATCCCCGAAATAAAACACAAGGGTTTTTAATTGAGTGGGACTGCATAGGTTTAATGTGCCAATGAGTTTAATCTAAAGGTATCTACTGGGCGTTGTATTCAAATCCATACAGAAGCTTAAGCTGTTAGTTGAATTTGATATGAGTGTTAAACCTCTAATAAATATGCGTAAAATTGATGGACGCGACAACAAACAGTGCCCTCCCTCACATGTTTACTCAACTGATCCAAATGGTGTGTACGCTTGAGTTTTACTCGGATTTGGAAACATCACATCGAAGTGTTAGACTACGAGCCAAGTGATAGAATCACCAACGGACTAGATCCGCTGTCAGCGCATCGGTAGACATACCGTGTAGTAGTGACCGGGGGCTGCGGTCCATGTGTGTTGTCTAACACCAAAAAGACAAGTGGTTGCGATGTTCACCGGGTTAGATGAGTACACTCTGTCCAATGTTTGTCAGAGTTATCCACTTACTTCATTAGCACAGCATTTCTGTTCACACCAAACCATTTCATCGTCACCTGTCAATTCATCAACAGAATCTGTGAGAGTACAAGGCATGCGCTTAGATTGCTCTTTGGAAATGTCATAATTTACGCAAACGACGTTCCAATTTTGAGAGAACGACCAGTTCGTTGTGCTCCTCTATATTTCCTCTATATTTCCAAATGCACTGAAAATGGTTTAACCTCTGCTAGGTCAGAATATATGCACTCCACCAAACTGCTATAGAGTTTGTCACTTTAATGTGACTAAATATTTAGTCTGAATACATTCTAAATATATTAGTGTCTGTTCATAATAGGAATATGGCAGACAGTTACCCATTGCACGTTGTTTTCACACTTACCGCAGCTAACGAAACCATCAACAGTGATGCGTCTGTTGTGCGTAGCACATGAGATTTTGGAGAGACATGCAGCCCGCTATGACTGCCAAACAAGGAAAAATGAGGGTTTTGGGTGGTATGAATGTTACCGTTAACTGTAAGACTTGTCATAGCTGAATTTTGCTAGGAATCAATTGTTGGAAAATGTTCAACATACTGTTCAGCTGAATACTGCGCTGGTTAATCTTCCGCGATTATTTTTTGTTGATAAATGTCGGTAGGATGACAGTCAAATCTGAGGTCTCTTTGGAAGTTTCAAAGTGAACCACACTTGCATTTGCTCACAGCCTTCGCATTCATTTTCGAATCAGCTTACTTTGAAAAGAATCACTAGAGTCGAGTTTTGCTGTTCTTAGAATTGATTACCACGATCAACACGGTTACCTCATGAAGGCATAGCCAGAGTTCTAGCCCCGGTCGAGGCAAGGATATGCACTACTGACGAACTATAACAAGAGTCAAACTCCAGTCCAGTGGTTGTCTTCGCAAGAGACTGGATGCGAAGTCTGTCTGGTTGAAAAGGCTGTGATCAAATGTGGTTGATCTTCAATTTGGAATTAACCAAATCCCGGATTGCCCATCAGTGGTCTTTGAAAGTTATAAAAGGCTACTAACAGTGGTACTAATCACATAAGCATTAATCGATATGGAATGTATTCAATAAAAATAATTGCTAAAAGCATCAACTTTGACAGAGCACATGCGTGAGAATAAATCGCCAGTTCAGCCTATATACGCTGATCGAGTAGACCAAATTGCAACTAGCCGTTTGTTTTGGGTATTCATTGTGTAATGTCTTCCATTTGAGGTAGGTAGCTGAGTCAACGAGTTATTCAACTCGGCAGGATATCGCGCCTGTCAAACGTTTGGTATAATGTTGGATCTTCGATTCTTCTATAGCCCCATTCGAAAATCCCCTACCATTCAACCACACCGGCCCCACACTTGTCATGTCTCGGTTTCCAAGTGTGCAACGGACGTACACTTCCTTTCGAGTTTTACAAGTCGTGTTTGCACAACTGGTCCAAACGGTCTGTGAAGTTGTGCCTCAAGCGCACTTTCTGCGTTCACACTGGTGTGCCAGACCAAAAGTCGTGTGTGACAAACTAGACACCAACATGTCCACAAATTGTGTCATAATGCATTGAACCCGAGCAGCCCAATGAGTCCTACTGTGTGCACCCAGGCAGACACATATTGTAACCGCATGCAAAAGGAACTACGGGTCGTGTGCTGCATCTAAGTGTAGTCTAATCGCCATGTCTGATGTCATGTTTGAGGGGATGTGGCATGGAGCGTTGAGGTGAGCTCATTGTCAGTGTTAACAACTTGAAAGAGGACGCTTTATTGTTGTGTACTGCATCTTCAAGAAATGCAACATGCGAGCAATTGTGACAGTCGTTCATCTTAAAACTAACTACCCAGGACAACCATTTAGCCTGCTTTTTTCATGAAAAATGTTAGGAGTGAATTGTTGGTCTTTCGGTCGTTAAGTTGGGTCCCGGTTGTATCTAAATCATCTCATTGTGATTGTACTTTATATATTCCTGAATTGTTTAAATAACTTTCCATTGTTTTAAAATACGCCAAAATTTTTCTGACTACAATGGCTAACCGAACACGAACCCTAAATGCATTTCTCAGAGATAGATCAGTTACGAGCGAACAACGAGTGTCCAAGAACCACCTGGTAAACTGAGGACAAGTGTAACGTTTTATCACTTATTTCGATAAACCTACAAATCGTTCGGACAACGGCAACGATCACATGTTTACATCACGTGCTATGTTGCCATAAGCAGTTTGTAAAAATCCCTACCCCCTTGCCATATACTCTCATATCAGTCAGCCAGAACTCGTGATATTCACACCCAGTTAATACTGCCAGGTTGTCCTACTCATCGTAATCACTAGTAGGTCTAACTCAATCGTTTTGGCGTTGTCTAAAAGCAAACAGAATTTTCGCGTCTTGATTGGCCCTTTTGTTAACTAAGCCTTAAAACAGTATTGCCCTGATGATCAACATCTCACAAATGTAAGCTTGTCAACTTTTATATCGCTTGTTATTCACATTCAAATTACTACCTCAGAATACACCTGCACCAACTCCGTGCTCGTCCTAAGCATGGGTTATGAGAAGTCATCCCATCCAATTATAGTGCGTAGCAACTACTCTGAATCCTATGGTAGATTCCACATGATACGGAGGTTCAAATGAAGGAGTAGAGACCGAATGTGAAAATTCCGAGCTTCCAGTGGGGTCTGGTAGCTCAGCTGGTAGAGCACTTGCAACATTCGAACATGCTGTTCCTGTCACTGGTCCGAATCCAGTATAAGCTCAGACTATTCCCATTTGGGTGTCTTTTAAATTACCATATCTCACACACTACTTATTAGTAATAAAATCGTAATATTGCGTACTTTAAGGACACTCACCTTTATGTCACATGTGTACGCCTGGTTAGTCCGCCTTTTCCAGAGAGTTGGTTTAACGTTTGTTGGTCTGAATTTTGTTTTTGGCGCATGCAGTCAGACTCAATTGTTGTGAACTGACAGTACATGAATAATGCTAAAGATCTGTGGGAGACAATCCTGTATTTAATACCCAATAGGCTAGTGATGACACACTGAACCAACTATCCGTGACCATATGGATAAATTTGGTAACTTCTTATTAAGTGAAATATGTTTGAGACGGATTACGAATTCATAAGGTCTGAAGAACTTGTAAGCAATTAATGATTTGGCTTACTGGTAATGTTTTACTTCTGGCAGAAAAACTTCACAAAATCAAACGAACTAATTACAAACCTGTTGTTATTTAAGGAGGGCTAGACTTAATCAACTAAACGAATCAGAAGGTAACAGACCATGGATCAAGTATACACAGAAATTGATCGGTACTAGGTACTAATTGCTAATTACATTGATACGTAGACGAAATGGACATAATCGTTCCGATAGGTCATTCAAACAGTCGGCCGATCTCGATGAACCCATTTAGAGGAATCATGGTCTTGATGTGTTATGACTGTCACCTAATCCAGCTATCACTCCAAGTCACTACAACCGTTCCGAGATTGGCTATCACCTGTCAGAGGGGGGTCAGCTCAGTTAGTTCTACTTACAGCGTACTTGGTCTTCACAAGTTCAATGAATGCGGTAATCAAGTACTTATGTCGGGTTCTAGACTCTCGAACAATTATCGCAATATCTTCCACATCAATTTTATGGTTTGTGTAAACTGCGTGATCGACGATTACCGAATCCTTGAAAATCACCTTATACTTCCATTGATTTGGGGGTGTTTTTCTAATGCCCATTCGGTGCTCTCTTCAATTCCGTGTTCTTGTGGCATCTGGCAAATATAATCATGTGATCACCTCTTACCCGTTACTCACGTGTGAGCGCTACAACGGATATCAACTGTTGTCACAAGATGGGCGAGATGGGCTTGTCGAACATGAAAGCGTGTTATCACGTCGGTGTCCACATTCTATGGAGACGCACCAGCATGTGTTCCGCATACGCACTTCATCCAATCGGTATGCGAGGCCAGACGAACGCAATGCCTATGTACACTCGATCTGCTAAACATAATGGGGAATAGCGAAACAAATGGAACCTGGTTACTGAACACAATCAACATGCGTATTTTATCGCTCAACTGAAGAACACCACGGTCGGAAAATTATGTGAACGGTTTGAAAGGAGCTGCCGTGTGCGAAAGCAATTTCGGGGTGGATGGTCAAGAACTGTCACCAGTGTATATTGTGCTTATGCCATTATCGTAAGAGTTAAATCAATTCCCGTAAGCAGTACTTACAAACAAGCACGCGAATTTCGCACCAGACAAAGTACATTTTGTCTAGTACCGAACAGGTACGGGTTCCGGCAGAGTAATACTAGGATTTTTATTGAGTAAATAATAACTGACAGAATGTGCTTAATTTCGTAAACCAGCGTAACCCATTTTCATCGAAACTTATGACAACAACAGAGTTATACACATGACACCGGTTGTCATTAAGATTTCCTTATATACCCTGTACAATAATCATGTCGGTTGACTGCGACTATTGATGAGTGGAGATTAGTTATTTTTGACACTGGACTAACATTACAGATAATCCCAAATGGTGTTTATTTATTTTAGTAGTTTGACCCAACTACAGGACATGAACTGTTTGAAAAACAAAGCATGGTGTTCTCCGAATTTAAAAAGCCAAACCTTTCAGATCAACCTTAGTGACAACTTTGTGCAGACTACGCAGGTGCCATGTTGGGAGTGATGCAAACGGACGCTAGGGTGCTGGTTGATCACGTGCGGTATGGTTAAAAATGTCACTTCAACCCGTTCACTATCCGGAACAATGTGTGACGACCAAGCCCACTCGAGGCATTGTACGTTCAAACACGTGCAACTCCATAAGATTGTACGACCACCTAGAACACTGGTTACCTGTGGAATGAACCAGTCAGAGAAAGACACTGAAGGTCAGCATTTTTGGATTAGTTTCACTGAATCCCCAGAGCAGGGTTACTGTGGCTTAGTGATTCTTTACCACTGGCTACATTTAAAACTATGCTCATCTGACCAATGACCAAGCCATTAAGAACGCACCACAATTGCGACCGGTTACAACTTCCGCTGGGTGTGACGATTACAAACAAAGACAAAATCAATGAAATCTCATTATGATAAATAGCCTCAAATCCCGACTTATTTTGTCACAACTCATTATAATTTATTGTTATCCCGTCACATCAGTAACAACAGTATGAACAGAACTTAATACAAAGGCTCACAATGCTGGTATTCTTGTTAGAGTTTCATGCGTAAGTTGTAACGTTTAACCAGGAACCTTCCGTAGATGATTTTAACCACTGTTTCTTGTTATATCCAGCAGCGTGAACTTATGCTTGAAACCTAGAAAGAAAGAAACAGATGCATCACCTTGGATTGAGTGCCATTTCTGTGTTTACGTTCACATGCCTAAATGGTTGTGGTGTCCTAATCAAACTTTGGAAGGTGTGGAGCGCTTGTTCTGAAGACAAGGGATTTTTCAGCGTGATTTTCAAACGAGATATTTCCTCAATAGATGTACATTGAAAGCTACATTACCACGCTCACTTATCCTGGATATGATGGATCATTCAAGTGTGGCGGTTCAATTCTGTTTTCTGCTGTTTGTGCTGTGCTTGATTACTAAAAAAATGCCATCGCTGGAAATGATGTAATCATTCCATTGCTCTGTGGACTGGTTCTATTCCTGACTGAACTTACTAAATAGAGAAAACCGGACTATGATTTACGCTGATGGTTATTGTCTGTGGCAGTACAAATCATCATTAGTAAAGAGATAATACTTTGAAAACGGTTAAATCTTAATGTTGTAAACATGAAATAATGACACTCATCAATACATCATGATCAATTTGACAGTGAGTTAAAGGTTTCAGTTAGAAAAAGTCTCAACAGGCATCGAGCCAGTGACTGTTATATTACGAGCTGAACACTGACGCATGCCTGACTGCCGAGTCAACTAAACAGGATAATGAAGACTCGAATGATACAAAATGATCCCAGTCTATTAGAAATTAATACATGCTAGTAGAAATACAATTGTTGATCACAACTGTTGAATTCCTGTAGACTTTGCGGTTAGCCCCTTTCAAAAAGAAGCGCTAGACTCGACCTTCTCTTTGTTAGAGCATATGCATATGACAGTTCAGTCGTGCCTATTGTGAGGTCAACTGTGCAGTGGTCAACATGGTTATTTCGTGAAATCGTGGCCGGAGTCCTAGTCCTGGCCTTGGAAAGGACATGCGCTACTAAAAAGAGCCAAAATTGAGTGCAGTGCCTCTGTTTGAAGGGTGCTGACCAGATAGTCTATGTGCATGCGACCGCCACGGTCAAGTGTGAGTGATGCTTGATTGATAGCAACCCCCACATTTTATTTTATATACACAACTAATGGCTCTTTGATATCCCTTTCGTGAGTGCGGTAACAGCAATGCCCTTCTGTTCTCTGAGTTATTACACCTACTTACCGTCAGGGATATCCGTGGTTACGAACCATTTGTCCTATTGTATTCACAGATAGCATAAACAGATTTCCGTCATCGTGATTCAAATAGGATTGCTGAACAAGGAGCTATTTGGTTATGTTGTGTTCTAAAGACGGCACCTCACATTTGTTTAGGCCACGCACTTTCTGTCAAGTCCCCATCAACAGCCAGACAAAAGGACCTGAATGTAACCATTAGTGGACTAGGAAGAGTAAGTCGTGTTCGTTTTCTATGCTGGATAGATATTTCGTTAACCGCCTAACTTGTAGCCATTCGGTGAAGCATAACGGCTACCGATTGGGTTTAAAACTTTAATGCTGTCGTTGTGAGGTGACAAGAAGTACTGAAGGGAGGCATTAAAACCTGCAGAAAAAACCTTGTATTGTCGGTGTCTGATGGCGCTTACTTACAACTTGGTTATATGTCTGCAAGAGATAACCACTGAGCCAGATATTTCCTCAGGGTGTTGTGTCAATCAAATGTTAGTGTCAACCACTCGTATTGCTGTGGATACTGACTACTAGAGAGAAAACAGCCACTGTTTTTGTCTTCCTGTATGTGTACTTTTGAGAACATCTTTCCTTCCAAAATACCTCATTTTCAGAAGCAATCAGAATGGACAGAAAAGTTTGAATTCAACCCTCACTCATCTTTAATTAGTCAACCTCTATCCAGCCGCTCCCATTGGTTGTTTGGTGACATCGACCACTATTTTAAGTAACTGTTCTTTACCTTTTCAGTTTGTTACCATTTGTAGGTAACCATACACCGAATATATAACACTACACTTTCTTCCCTTTACCCATGTTTTCGGGTGGAGCAAAATGACTATGGGTGCTGGTATCCTGATTTGACTCAAGAGCAATAAGCTGAGCCAACTGAGTTATTCTTTGATACCAAGGCTTTCTGTTCGTTTTTCTCAAACGGAACTGAATGTTTTGCTCGGTGAGTCCTTTGATGGATGGTTTACGATTGTAAAATATGTATAGAGGCGAAGAAAAATAATACAGAACGATAACGATATGCAGACTTGTCAATATCGAACACTGAAACGCAATGAGGCAACGCTTGAATAGATGTACATAACTGATGATTCGTGGACCACTATTAGGAAGGTGACCAAGACTCATGTATTGTCAGCATTCACTCGTTTAGTACATATTATTAAGTAGGGTTTTGAAACTCTTCTCATACACAACAATGAGCATAGAGTTCGGGAGTGCGTTCCCCAACGAACAGCTTCTAGCCGCAGATAAGCCCCAATTATGTAACGTATTTCAGAGCGTTACCATTTCATCATCCTGTCCCGTTCATTGAGAACAATTTGGCCATTGAAAGGTGGATTTTGGGGATAGCGACTAGGTCCTCTCTCAGGCTTCTGTAAGACAATATCAAGTGGCGTGTTATCAATAGCTTCGCTGAAAGATATGGTTACACGAACCTTGTCTTCGTATACATTAGAAAAGTCTCAGAAATTTTACTAAAAAGTGAAATGTTTAAGTGTGGGTGTGAGAGGTGTAAGATTTCGCCAATCCTGCCCGAGAAATCTATTGTGATTTATGTTGGGTTGTCTGACTAAACTTTTTAGCGTTAGTCTTAAACTGCATAGCAATAAAGTCGCTGGGTCTCCTTCGAATGGGAAAACGGATAATCTGTGACCAGGCCGGAGGTGCGAGTATTGCAACACTCGGCGGAATACCTCAGTGCGGGGGAGGTACGTCCAAAAACCCACGGCAAGCGGATCCGGGACAGTGTGAGCGACCGGATTAGCCGTCGCTCAACGAGATCGGACCAACGAACGAAGAATAGCATGAGGAAAACCCTCCGATAGAAGGAGCCAACCACACACATAAACCGGGCAGAAGTGCACACGTTGTGTGAGCGAAAACCCGGGGGTTGTTGTGGGCTGGAATCCTGACTCAAAAACAGTAGGGCGCGCTTAGCATGGTAACCAGCGAGTTGGACAATAAAGATTGTGCTTTATTGGACGCCTTTTCGCTACAATCGCACAGAAAACAATCAATGCAACGTTGGCAAAGACAGCTGAAGGCATTCACCCCAAAACTATTCAGCTTTTTTTGCCTACCACTCACCAGTGTATTTTAGACATAAATGTACTAAACAATTACCTGTGATGATTACCACTTAACACTGACAATGAGTTTACGTTTAATCAGATAATTTCGTAAGCATTCAAAAACCCTGCTAATTAAGTAATGAGAATTTTATGTCGCTTTTATGGAAATTCTTAACAACCGGAATGACTTGTATTGCATGTTGTACATAGGCTGCAACAGAGTTATGGACAATTTCTATCTATGTTATCTGTCAAGAGGCAATGCTAGCACGTAGATACTCACACACAAGAGAATATAAGCTTTCGGGGATGCCACGAAACACGTAATTGAGCTTGTTGAAGGGTCTAACCTATTATGAACTAAAATAATCGAGGTGGTTCCGGTTGTTGAATAGTGCTAGCCCTACCTAGTCCGGAGAGTAATACAACGTCATCCCATCAGTTACGCGTATTCGTAAGATAAGTTGAAGCTACACACGCAGAATCGAGAGGTATCTGATCTCCACGGTGAAGGAGTATTTCCCAATTAGTGTATAAATCCGGCAAACGGTCATATCGTTGAAACACGCAATCGATTATTGTCCGCGATCGCCAAATCCTTCCTTGTCACATTATCGATCCATCCTGTACATTCAGAATACTATTACATTATTCAGGCTCCATGAGGTCTGTTAAGGCGTTGGCAGTCAGTCAATTGACGACTGTCTTGTGCGTTCAGAAGCAATTGTTTTCTACTTGGTGACCTTTCCTAATCCATTTATTCACTACTTACCCAAATTTCTTAAATGTGTGAAATTGTAGCGAAAAGGCGTTGAATAAGGCACAGTCATTAGTGTCCAACACGCTAGTTACCATGCCACACGAGCGCTTGCGATTTTGAATCACAATTCCAGTCCACAACAGCCCCCGGTTTCCGCTCACACATTATGTGCACTTCTGCCCGGTTTATGTGTGTGATCGACGCCTTCTGTCGGGGGTTTTCCGCCTGCCAGTCCTCGTCCGTTGGTCCGATCTCGTTGAGCTATGGCTCGTCCGGTTGGTAGTGTTGTCCTCCATCTATCCACTGTGTGCTTCGACCGTACTCCATGACCGTGTCGAGATATTCTTCTGTGTTCGAATAACCGCACCATCGATTTGGTCGCCCATTCCATTTGGCTTCTGATGCCTCACCCGCTGGTCCGATTCAGTCGAGCGAAGAATCATCCGGTCGCACATGCTGTCCCCAATTCGCTCGTTGTGGGTTTTTGGGCGTACCTTCCCCCGCACTGAGGTATTGCGCCCAGTGTTGGAATTCTCACACCTCCGGTTTGATATTCCACCGCAATATGAAGAAACGATTTCATGTTATTTAGAGCCAGGTATCGATGAATGCATCTACCATTCACTGTGTTCTACTGGAATTATGCAATACTTGTCGGTAAGTAGATTATCCCAGATCCTTATGAGCTATTTATTATTATCAGCTTAATTATAGGATATATCATGATTGGGGGCATCCGAAACCGATTAGCCTGTCACAGTGACCGAAGCCAAAGGACGCCTGCGCTTCAAACCATCACCGCAAGTGGCTTGCGCTGCACCACTTGCAGTTCCACTCACACACCACGTATCCGGTGTAAACCCGAAGGAATAAGACCAGCAGGTGTGTGAGTGAGGTCTTTGTGTCCAGCCGGCCAATGCTGGTTAGCCAATTGAATGGCTAGCACGAAAAGGAAACCCTT
>JTDE01003927.1:11606-47395 GCA_014338405.1 Paragonimus skrjabini miyazakii
TATATGACAGACAATTAGAGATAGACAGGGTATGGACACGTATACAATCACACCACGTATTATGTCATCACCACCACGGCAACCCTATAGGTTGCCTCACCCACTTTCGTGCACTTAGCGCCGGCTGGTGAGCTCTAATCAGCATGGCTTTGCTAAAGGTCAGTAGCTTCGGGTTCTGATGACGTAACAATATTTTGAAAGAATTAAGCGGGACCACCTGGTGACCTGTTATCATGAGTTATCTGGCTTTGAGTAACAGATTCACCGGTTTCCTGTTGTTGTGTCATGCGCTGTTTTAACCGGTTTGGGAGGTGTACGGCCACACGCTGAGATAGCCGTTCTGCCCATGTGAACGTCACCGCAACTGCAAGTGAACTGATAGACAACGTAAGAGACAGACTGGTCAGACAGACTGCGTTCGCGATTGTGTAGAGCAAGTCCTTTGGTGGTTTGAACCAAGCGTGGTGAGAGTGAACGAAATGTTAACATTTCTCAAGCGAAGACTCCCTGTCTCGGATGTGCGAGCATTGGATCGTTTGCTGTCGTTACGATACAAGATAGCAGCGGAACGGACACGTATTGATTTCCATGAGGAATGTATTCGATCTGGCCTATCCCTAACGGAGTTTATCAAGTTATTATCTAACGAGCACTTTCAAGTTGAACATCACCCACAATTGATCGCAGCTGTCGCATCCCCGTAGACTTTTCAGTCGACCCCTTTCGAAAACAAGAACTAGACTCGAGTTTCGCTCTCATTAGAGCTCGCCAGTAGTGCAGTGGCGATGAAATACACTACTGAGTCGAAAGGGGTCTACTGAAAAGTCTACGAGGATGCGACAGCTGGGTGGGTGATGTTCAACTTAAAATTAACCAAATCCCTGACTACTCATCAGTAATCTAAAGAGAAATTGCCGAGAAACAACGTGAATCTCGTGAGGTTGACGGGTTCGTACATCGATACTGCTCGAGATGAAGTAAACAGTCTTGTAGAAACCCAGCACCGTTTTGCTGAAGCCAGCAATAGATTGTCATTGGTGTGCCGTGTCAAGTTTGGAAACTTTTCCAGAGAAACCGTTCGTAACACCAGGGTCAGAACTTTTCGTTTTGTACGGAGTTATCTCTCACGCTCAGCTAATATGATCGTATTTACTAGTGATGACTTAAAGCATGTGCATGGGTGAGGCAACCTATAGGGTTGCCGTGGTGGTGATGACATAATACGTGGTGTGATTGTATACGTGTCCATACCCTGTCTATCTCTAATTGTCTGTCATATATAACTTGCATGTTTTACGTTTGCGACTGATGAGAGTAAATGAAATGTTAACATATGGCAACATATGTCTTTTTCCTGCGCTGATGAAGTTATTAAATGGAACCCAGTGTTTCGGTTATGTTTGCCAGTTCTTCAAAATTCAAAGTGGGTGTATACAACCAAGATTTACATGAAAACCGTCTAGCGAGGTTCATGCATCAAACTCAATAAATTAAACTGTAATAGAAATGTTGAAACATAATTGTAAACCATTCAGCTAACGGAACAGCTACACATGGGGCCTCACTACGAAACTACAGCAAATAAGCCTTCACAATTTGTGAGTACGTAATGAAGTTTCTCTAGAACAGTTTGAGCTTTGATTAGGAAACAAAAGTTTATCGTCAAAAGAATAGATGATACCCATACTGATTTTGTTTTTCAAGATAAATAAAATAGTTTGTCACAACGCAGTAGAATCTGAAAAAATATTGACAGTCGAATCGATAATTAAATTTGAGTTTCCAACAACGTAGCCAACAAAACTTTCAAAATTGACTCACAGTAAATTGCTGTATAATTATTTTTCGAACCCACTGAAATATACAAAAACACACGATCTTTCACCAAGGAGACCACAAAATTTTATATCACAAATATATATGCTCTTATCCCGTTAGGTGTCAGTGTTTACAACCGAACTCCATAGCCATCCAATTGAAAAATTTGAATTGTATTCTGTTTTCGGGATTATTATTTTTAGATGAGTCTAAATAAAGCATACTATTATACGTGTAAGTTAACGTGTGAATATATGAACCAGTGTAAGTTCACCATGGCTTCTGAAAGGTAGATATGAAAAATTACTGAAGATTTCGATGAGGAAAATCAGTTTCTGGTTCTATTCATCCAAGTTTTAAGCTTGTAACCGGTGTATGTGTGTTTGATTGAGTGATGTTGAATGATGTGAAAATAAAACACCTTGGTTGAAGTTGTCCTGAATTAATAACCGGTACTGAGTAACTACTGTCGGGATAGATGATGTAACATAACTTTTCTAAAATAGGAATTCTGCCATTTTGGCTAATGAAAAATCGCGACTCCAACTGACTGGTTTTACAAAGTAAATTGTCATCGTGGGGTTGTATATTTGATAAAATTACCAACAAACTAGCACTGATGATGTAACGATCTATTAACAGCTAAAACACATGTTGCAGAAACCAGTGGACAATTGTCCTTTTAGTCAAGTTCAAGTTTTCTTGTTAAATCTTACTTATCCTTCGTAATTTTAGGAATTGTAGATAAACGTGAATTGAAAGTCGCTAGGTTTCTGAAAATCATTTCACAACTGCAGCTGAAATGGACTAATGACGATGGGAATTAAGTTTCGCTGGCAAGCGTGCGCGTATTTAATTAGCGGATAATTAAATGCTGTTGAGTCGTTAATCCTGAGTTTAATCGCTTCGGTTCAGATAACTGAGGTTCTTAATGTGATATACATATACCTGGTCACCTTTAGCATAGTAGACATCGCAGTGGTCAACGTCAAATTTACAAGTTCAGGGATGTAGAGGAGAAGTAAGTTTCAGCCAGTTGACGAATAATATAATTATGCTTAATTATACTTATACTTGCACTTATACTTACTTATTCTTATACTTATCTTTTCTGTTTTATGAAGGGCGATAATCCCCAAAAGTGACTTCAGACCACGCATTTCCATGTGCATTTTATTCAGATCTTGTCGAAATGATTAACTGTATTCGAAGTTTGCTGTTGTTAGAGCCCGTTAGTAGAGCATATCCTTGCTACGGCCAGGGTTTGAACCGCGGCCACACTTCCATACGGCAACTGTGTTAACCACTTGGAAAATTTATCTCTGTTTAGGCGTCGCAAAAGTGCGGTATTAAATGTTCAGCGATCAGTTCGAAGTACGTACTAAAAGAATAAACGGTTGAATCGACAGTATTCTGATGTCATCAGCAGTATATTTTATATAAGACGACCAGAAACTTCAGATTGCCCGAATCTCCGGGTACTGGAATGTTATTAAATATTATAAGCTCTCATGTTGATCGTAATGTAAAAATTCTTAATATCTACCGTTTTAACGGGCTGCGCATTACGACTCGTTTATAGTTATCTGAAGATGTCATGACTTGTTGGTTCTACACATTATTTAATCTTTCATAATCACATTAGACAACGTATCGGCTTACGGAATTGGCCATCACATGGACACAGAAAGTTCATTAAGGAGTTCCGACTATCTGATGTAAACTTAGATGATTTCAACGTAAATCTACAAATCCAGGCTTCTAGATAATATATCGTTGATGCTCATTTACGCTGCATAGTCCATCCCGTAATGCTGGTGATTTGTGTGATAAGTCTGGTCATATTGCGGAGGTGTGTAAAGATAAGAAATGCCATCTGAGTCAAGTTAGAGTCACAAATGATATAGAGGAATTTACTTTTGTGTATAAGTTGCAACACAATTTCAGAGCTCAACGGTTTATTCATAAGCGCCTTAACAGCAAGATGGGACGTAAGTGTGAAATCATTGTAGACACTGGAAGTAGAGGATCAATTTTTACAAAACGACTGCTAGATTGCATGGTTCTTTATACTTAACTGACGTCAATAATAATTGGAATATATAGGGTTACTCTTAACCGTTTGCCCCCCCCCCTTGCCGGCTGAACCTGAAGTAGTGGCGACTGGTAGTAACACCGAGCCAGTTCCAGTACAATTTTTGATATAAGAATGAAGCTCAACCGTTGTAGAATGAACGGCTTTGAGGTATTTCGAATACGCTATCCGGTGTGTTCTTTGTTCTCTATTATACCAATGAGATTACAGCTTGTGAATTTGTGTGTCATTGAAGTCAGATGAAGACAGACTCCGATTCTTTTAAATAATGATGCACATTTATAACTCCATGTTTTTGTCTCCTGGATAACAAGTATCTCTTATTACCAACGCGAGAATTTTGAATTCAAGTGGGATTCCTTCAGTTGTTTAAGGTCATGAGTTGCAATACTGCAAGTTATTGCTGGGGTTCATAATACCTCTGCAGGTTAATCGCTCGGTTACCTCAAGCGGTACTCTGATGGTAACGAACATGCAGTCAGAACACAAGGATTCATACAAAACACTTTAAACTATGGAGGAGCGAATGGTCTTTCGTGCATTCCAGCACTATCGCCGACAAAGTTGTTCCTTATGGGTAAAGCCCTGCATACCATGCGCCGGTTGACATACATCCATAATGAAGTCACTCTTATATTCACGAAAATACCGAATGCCTCATGTTGAGCTTAATAAACCGATAGAAAGTAAGTTATTTCAGTCAAAATAATTTGAACGCCACAAGCAACTGGTAGCAGATATCGCATTCTTGTAAGATTGCTTTTGAAATAGAAACACCAGACTCGAAGTTCTCACTTGGCGGTGCTTATCAGTAGTGTATATCCTTGCTAGAGACAAGACAGAGACATCGTCCACACCGTCATGAGACAATCATGCTGACCGCTGCCCCACTAATGTCACACTGAGCACAACTGAAGTGTCACATTAAAACTCGCTCGGATACGTATGCATGTAAGTACCGTTTATGTCGCTCTATCGTCCGGTGCGAAGACACAGAGACTGTTCTGTTGACGTTAATCGATGACCTTTCGTCTCGTAGCAATACACCAAACTGAAATATCAGAGATCATTAAACGTTTTTGATTATTAGAGGATTTTTTTATGATTTTCTTTTGAAAGTGGTAAAACGTGATTTCAGTTATCGCATTATATTAACTCTTCAGCCAGATCCACTCGATTGTGATGGATGTCGGCAATCTGATGTGAAAACACGTTCGTATACGATAAATCAGACACGCTTGATACGAAGTCGACGGCGCGGTGGTCAAAAATTTTGACTCATTAAAGCATGACACCATTTTAAGCTAGAAGTTTGGCCTCTGCTCTACAAAGTGAATTAATCGCAATTTAGCGTAACATTTGTATTCAAGTGAATGATGATACTGTAATGGATAAACCGGCAAGAAAACGTGAGCTCCAACCAAATGGATAATGAACAGACAGGAGGAAGTTAATACTCACGGTGATCTGTTATTTTCTTGTGTGTATCTGTGACTAAAAAATATGGACGAAGGGTGGAAACTCAAGCGACACAGGACAGATCAGTTGAAAATGCTTAAAACACTCTTATTACAGATACAAATTTATAACCTTGAGCACAAACAGTGAATCGAATGGTTTTCAGTCCCTAGCAGCTCGAATTCAACATGCACAGTTAGTGCAAACGGCTTTGTTTCCGCCTCAACTTGTTACACTTCAGATAGATGCAAAAGCTATATAACCTCATGCTCGATGAGAGAATGGCAATTCGATGTTTCTCCGAGGTAAACAACCTTGTCGTTATACCACTTGGTCTCAACGATAGTGGCTTGGAACTGGTCATGCAGTCAACCAAAATTGTTGGAGCGTAATCCTGATATTTGAGTCTGCCTCGGAAACTGCAGTTTTTATCCTTCGTAGCCAGATTTTCCAATAACTTCACGTTTGGTTCATTAAGTTCTTTCAATTTAATATCTTCGACGCAGAACAACCGAGAATCACAACGTATTGCTTGTCGTTTTTGTTGTGTGTTGTGGTTTTTGTTGTGATGCTAATCATTACTGAGCGCTGTCTAACCTGCTTACTATAACTCGTAGTGTATGGCAGTGACTTATATGTATTAGGCGACACGCTTTACAGACACAATATTATTAATGTGACAGACAAACGGAGCTAACTCGATACAAATTCTATAGAACATATGTCCAAGGGAAATATACTGAAAAAGTTCTGATCAGCGCATTATTTGATCACAAGTGAACAGAGGTGGGAAAGTAGACAGATGTTTAATTAAAAATGATCCATCACTCAACTGCATGGTCCAATGAAACATTGGACTAACTCTGCTTGTAAACACAAAGCTGCTTACCGATAGATGTTCATCAACATAAGCTGGTTGCAAGCTCATACGATTACGACTGACGTTATGAATAGTATTAGGGACGATACGTGTCAGTCAACAATAGACAGATGCTGCATTCAGATTGACTGATTAGGTCTAGAAGTTGACAAATTTGTTTGTTAGGATTTGCCATTTAATTAGGCGGTGCCTAATAGTTGATAATGCACCAGCAATCCGCTGGAATGCAAAACAAACACAGTCAGTAGTGTTGCTCAATTGCCACTTGGATGACTACATTTTACCTGTTCATAAAAGCAGTATCTGTGCGGTAGCAACTTATCCGTTACCAACTGCGTGTCGAATACAGTGCAATTAGGACTATCAAGTGTCACGGCAAATCAATTGGACTTCGTATGTTCTACCCAAATGATTTTAAATATGCATGACACACACAGTTTCAACGTCCATAAAGTAGTGTTCGATATGGGTGAACTATAGAAAGACCATAACGATTTAGATTCACTGCCCACAAAGGCTTATTTAGGTTACTACCTAAAAAAGGTGCATCTCAAAATAATTGTTTATCAACTTGTTCACACGTAGACAGTTGTCACGTTTAGATGTAGAAGTGAGTGAAAACGGTAGTAAAAAAATATTAACTGCGATAGCAGAGCATCCAACAAATAAGTACTAATCGGACTCACAGAATTTCTCCACCTCGTCCTCTACGTTGACTAGAACAGACAAAATAAGTAAAGATATTTTGTGTCGTCTTCAAGAGGATAAGTGTTGTGCAGTCCATACGAATGTCATGTTCGACTTCTTGGCTTAAAAGCAGACTAACTGTTTATCGTGTCAATTTTGCGTTTTGATTTCCCGTAGACACGGTAATCAGATTTTGGAAAGATATGCATCTGTTACTGGTATTCAATGTGATCATGTGATACATGTGCGCAGCTGTAGTATATCATATCACCGTATATCTGGGTCAGCCAAGGCTCCGCACACATGCTCTTTTTAGTGCAGTGATAACTGTCTGACAGTGCTGAATTTGTTATGTGTATTTGCTGATGCATTCATGTTTGTGAACATAATGAACGCTGTAGATTAATTGCTAGTCTTTACGTTAGTAACGCAAACACAAATAATTCTTGTTCATTTATCTAGTTACACTGAGAACAGCTTATCGGTTTCAGTTGAGTACCCCTGACAAACTGCTGTGTAGTCAAAGAATCCGTGAAAATAAACGAGATTGAATAATTTATCTACTGTTTATGACAAGATGGCGAGGTAACAACCATATTTCTGATAGATTTCTGCAATTTAGCGCACACGTACACAAATTGATAGAAACTACTCAAAACAGTTGAATGTCTTGATCCCGCTTACGTATCGCGTAAGTGGAATTACTGAAATACTGTTGTAGCCACTATTTTTTTGCACAACGCAAAGCAGAGACAAACTAGTTCGTACGGTCCATTCCGCTTCCTGTGTAAATTCTGTGAGTGGCGCAGGGATACCAGCCTTTTAAATGCTATCTGGAAGGTGCCAAGGCGAAAATCATTTGGAGGTCGTGTTCTATGCTTATGTACTCGTTGACAACCTCACTATTTCCGGAAAACTGCAATCCGCTCATTCGACTACTCATTTTGTCATCAACTTGTTTCCCGCAAAGAAAAGTGGAGGTGGACTGGAAGTTGACGAATGCGCCAACACAACCATTACAACAAGAAGCAAGAAGTAAAAACCGAAATACTTGGGTTCCTTACAAGATTGCAAGTTCTATGGTACTTCACAATCCGGTAGTTTGCTGCACACACCCTTACTTTATGCCTCTAGTACATCTATTTATGCAGTAGGACAGCTGAATACGGTTGAATTGCGTGGGTGTCCGTAGTCCACTGACTTTCAATATGATTGGCGACTTAGGAACGTAATGTATTCCACAGGCCAATCCGTTTTGAAAATATTTTTCAGAATCTACGACCTGAAACCATAGTTCAGTTTGTTGTAATTTGGATACTTCACATTCGACTCAAAAACAGAGTGATTTTCAACTCGTGATAAGTATCCGGGTTCATAAAAATATTGTTTAATTGGAGAATCCTGATTTTAACAGTCACTTTATCGCACTAAGACGTAATGTAGTGCCTTCATCCCAAACAACCTACAGAGAGTAATTATCACTCGAGTGCTGCAATGAATCTTATCAGTCCAATATTTATTAATATATCATGAAACATAGTAAATGTACTAATTATGGTGTCAGTGCAACACAACCGGATACGGCACCCACTCTCATTTAGCAAGGTAACATTTTCATGATTTAAGACATGAATGAGACATACTCATCATCGTCATAACAGCCATGAGCCTGACAAAAAGGTACCGTGGCTCGGGCCGCCACTCATCTCAACAGTGACGTGGAATATCTTAGAAGAAAACGTTACTAAGAAGGGTGAAAATTATTGAGAAAAGACTAAGAGGAAAAAGCGGAAATGGAATGGATACAGGTACGCCATTGACTGCGACACATCACCATCTCGGATAGCGTCTCTAACCAGCGGTTTGGGTGATCACGAGGACCCCATCCAGGCACGCGACACCTACCCACTTTGCTTAATGGAGCAGTCAGGGTCTGCATATTTCGTAACCACGTTGTTTCTTGACAATCACGCGGTTTCACCCAACTGTTGGTGGCCTCAGCATATAATGCCCGGTACGGTAAACGATCAGATGACATACAGAGTATGTGACCCAATCGTCGCAATCTGTGTACCGTGGTTAACTGACCAATTGATCGCGCATCCCGGGCGTTCCGGAATACGCGTCGGCGAACGGCCACGTTGCTCACGCGATCAGTCCGCTTAATATGCGCCAATTGGCGGAGACAACGATCGTCAAACACAGCAAGCCTGTTGATATCTTCCCTGTAAATAGTCCACGTTTCCGAACCATAAAGCAAAATGGAACGCACACAGGCATTATATACCCTTCCTTTCAGCGACAGCCGGACGTCTTTTTGACGCCACAGATGACGCAGTTTGGCAAAGGCAACTCATGCCTTTGCTATCCTCGCTAATATATCATCAGCAATATTACAGGCTGATGAGATAGTGCTACTCGAGTATGTGGAACTGTCTACAGTCTCAAGCGGATTACCTGCAGTGAAGAAAGTAGGAGTTGAAGTGTTCCAGTCTTGATGCAACACTTTGGAGTTTGAAGGTGCAAATCGCATTCCATACAAACCAGCTCGGTCGCTCAACCTGCTCTGCTTTTCGACAGATGGGCTGATTAAGACAATATCGTCCGCGTACTCCAGATCGGGCTATCTAGTGCCAGAAAGAAGTTCGACACCAAGTTCACTGAACTCCTCAGGCGCACCCTCCAGAATGTCATTTATGACCCAATTGCACAGGAAAAGGAAATCGAACACCCCTGACAAACACCACTAGAAATGATGAACGTCCGAGACAGTTGTCCATAAACTCTCAGCCTGCTTGTAGACTGAGCATTCAGTGATCTCAATAGATTCAAGTATTTCACTGGTGCTCTCTTGCAATAAATACAGTTCCAGAGGACGTTAAGCGCAATAGAATCACAAACAGACCTTAAGGTCTGAAAAGCCAAGACCGTCGACTGTCTATATGAGTGCCGATGTTCCAAGATCCGTCGCAAGTTAAAAACATGTTCAACACACCCTCGACCGGATCGGAATCCTGCCTGTTCTTCACGTATCCGGCTTTCTCAGGGCTTAGTGAGCTGACGTAAAATGAGGCCAGTGAGTAACTTGAACGCAATTGACACCAAACTGATGCCCCTACAGAGAAGAATTATATATATCATGTGGTTATAATCAGAGTTCCATCACTTATTTTCACTTCAATCTGTTATCAGCGTCGCAGGTGCACAAAATGAATAACGTGATTACACAGATTGGGTACATAACAGATATCTCACAAAATTGATTTATATATGTGTAAAGCATATAGATTGCACTTGAACAGTTTCTTGTTTCTGAGTTTATTCCTCCGTCTTCTAAGAATTACAAATAAAATCAACTTGGCATCACATGGAAGATCATTTATTAGAAAGATTTTAAGTTAGAATATGAAATTCAGTGCATATTTCGTTCCATTTGGTTGGATGCCACAGCTTCAGTGATGACAGTCGATCGCTAAATTGAATGTTTTAACAGAGGAAGATAAGCAACAAATGTTTGCTATATCTGTGCTATGTAGTTCATGACAAATATATTGTGACTTATATGACGGAACATTGGAACATACCTTTATAAAGTACCGGCATTATTCTATGTTTAGTATTGTCTCCCTTTACCTATGGTTTGGGTTGCGAGTTATATGTTCCATTCAATATATTACAAACACCCTCTAAAAATTCATCACGATAAATCGAAGATTTGACATTTATTACAAGCAAAATAAATGGCAAATAATTTAGGTCTGATAAGATCCAGGTGTGAACAGACTGTATCAGGTTTTCGCTGAATCTCAGCATGCAACAGGAACAGCGTAATCATAGCCTATATGTATAAACCATTCAAGATACAGCGCGAATTTGAAATTTCGTTGTAGTATTGAATCACCCGCTAATCTCATACTGAACCAGAGGTGGAGTACCAAGTTAGGACCAGGAAATCAATTGATATTCGTGTCTATCAAGATTATCAGTCGGCACCACAATCTTATAACTGGTAAATAATATAAAGCATTTGTTAGTTATGTAGAGTTTTCATCCAGAAAGCCAGTAATAGCTGCTATTTTGATCACTGAAGTATTTATGAAGGCGTCTCCAATGTTCCAACCAATGTGTACAGTCTACAACCGAAAACTGTGTAGTTGAGTACATTCGGTGTATTGTAAACCAGCCAAATAAAAATGAACCACGCTATCGAATGTTGAATACCCCATGCGCACAGGTCATTCATCAGACTCAACAAACCAATTTCAAATATTTTTGTGTAATCAAAAGTCGAGGTGTCTAGCATTTTACGAAATATTACCATTCCAAATTTAACAGCTAGCGTCGTATGCATAAATGTGACTGGACCAATCCATCAGCATGCATTGATCAGAACTGTAATGTCTTTGGTATGTGGTTTGTGTTTGATTGCTTTATGCCTTCATTTAATTAAGGTGTGTAATCTAATGAATTTAGTTCTGTGATTGATGAAAGCAAGCAAAATATCAACATATCCTAGCCAATATGTTCTTTCTACTCGTTCGGTGCTCATTTGTTCTAGTTTTTAGTTCTCGTAGCGTGTGTCTAAAGTAAATTTGCAAGCAGTTCTTGAATTTCAATCTGTGTACACCCTCACAAGTCTTTTCAATGGGAAAAAGGTAACTAAGACGCATGATTTTAGGTTACTTGGTCTCGTTTTGAAGAACCGCCCTGATGCCTATTTTGTTCAAGATCCAAGAGTAGCTTGGGACTTTCCTTGCTCGAATGACATAACACCGGTGATATTTTATTCCTGTGGTTTCCATGGTATTGGGTTGAGTTTCCTTCCTGACTGTCTTTTAAGTAATTGTCAGGGTAACCCCAACGTTACCGTTCTCTATTTCCATGTTACTTATTGTTTGCCCGGATACCTGCATAGTCACAAGGATGTAGGGAACACTGAGCTTAAAACACGACCATAAGCCTGTTTGGGATGAGCAGGTGTATAACTGGTTCTGTGTGAGTACCGTGTAGTCGGAAGGAAAATATTTTTCCAGGATTGTGTCGAAAAGTAATAACTGTCTGATTGATTCCGGTACCGTTGCTAAGGGTATATCAGTAAACCGAAGACCTTTTTCTCATGTGACTTCAATAGCATTCTTATTAGCTTATATGTTACTACTGAAGTTCCTTTATGTTGTTCTTCTCGAGAGATTAGAGTACTGCTGGTGTAATGGATTATAATCTGTTTTACAAATACAGGTCCGCCGGACATTATATTCATACGCATCCTGGACTTATCCCTTCGGGTGTACGCTGGATGAGATAGACAAACATGCTAAGTAGATGAGTCTCAAATAATACCCCATTTTTGAGAAGGTAAACTTTCATAACCGTTGATCTTACGTGCAGCACAAATATTTCCAACTGAAACAGATGTAGGTACTTAGGTATAAATTATCATAGGCTAAATAGTTTTTATTATTAAAATATACAATTGTATCTAGTCAGATAAAATCTGTATGGTATGATTCATAAGTTATGGGATGTGCAACAACATCAAGATTGAAATTAAACATATAGTTGTGTACCTTATACGTTAACCTGTAACGTAATAGATTAACACATATATTCTCCCTCTACAGTTGTGCGGAATTCTCAGTACATTCATTTTTATAATTCAGGTCTGCTAAAGCACCAGTATTGCACAACTTTATGGACAGTAAATTGCCAGTTATAAAATTGAACTTACCGAAAATTACGGAGCAAACAAGGAGATGTATTTTCATCAAGGACAACATTTCTACAATACAGTCGGTTGATGTGCTCGCAAAAGAATGGGCGTTAGTAAATTGCTCTTCATATTTATAGTGTATTCAACGCTTCTCATTGGTACGTTTACGCTCGTCGCTTGTTGGATGAATTGCTCTGCTCCAACTGAAACCAGATGTGTATATATACCTAGGGGTGCACGTATCCTAGTCTACTGTTGGCTCAGGAATTAGTCCTCAATTATGAGCATGCCAAGATGTTTCTCTGTCAAAGCATTTGAGAGGTTTTGTTGACCTTGAACGATTACCTCCCAGCTGCCGTGAACATTACATTCGTTAGTGTTAATTTCACACCAGTAAGTTTCAATGGTTTGAGGTGGTTTGAAGCGGACTAAAATTATTGTTGCAAATGCAATTATTCTAATGTCCATCACTCATTACTCAAAATGCTGTCGGTACAATACATCATTTGTAATCAGAGTTTGCCAACTGGTTATTGTCCGCATTCGATGCGTTCTTCGTTTCACAAATACTTCCTACGATGAGTGGACAGCAATTCAAGAGAGTACATAATTTCTGCTCGCATATGTGGCTGTTCTCAAGTTATTTGGTATAGTGTTGCACTAACTTGTATTCAATCATGAAACAAAAACCATACTCTTGATTTGAGTGCAGTGGAAATAGTCTGCTGAGTAGGGTATGAGATATTGCGCCAAACAAGCACAATTACGCTGGCAGAACGATAGCGGTTACTGTACCCTTCAGGATGAAGCACCAAGTTCGTCTTGATTAAATAAATCAACCAACTGTGAAGTGATCAGGTCCCGAACATGTGTTAATTGGAATAGTGTTGGAATCATGGATTTTGGGCTGGTTCCATTGTCTGACCATACCATTGCTGAAATCAGAATGGTAGGTTATACAGGTAAAGAGACAGATTGCATCAGCTGTGGTCAGAAAGCAAAACCCTAAATCTACTGTCGTTAGTTCTGTATGCTAGCTGAAATGAATCGGCTTGGTTGTTAGTACTTTTATGTGCAAGAAGATGAAGTGTCATTGTGTGTCTACTTCGTTGATTGATGCGCCTTTATTCTTGGCTATATGACACTCCCGGGTAATTTCCGGCAATTAATTTGTCTTGCCACTCACATGATTGGTTCCACAGGAGCCAGACGGTTTACTGGTCATACACCTGAGGGTTACACAATCTGGGGTGATCAATATTACCAGCACTTCAATTGTGACACAGGTGGTAACTTCGAGTCCCATCATCAGCTTGGCCATCTTATCTTATTTGGTTTACAAATTTCCGTACAACAAACCGAAGGGTGTTAGTTATCAACTTCTAACCGCAGCTGTAGTAACTGAAATTCTACTGTAGAACTTACCCTTGTTTACTCAGTCATTGGTGGTTTTGACATTGCAAAATTACTACTATATTGACTGCTACTCATCCAACCAATCATCCATCAACGTCATACTCATAGAATATAGTGTGAACTTGAGTTACTTTCTAACTGTGACATGTATAAGTTTGTACATTATTCCATCACTTGCTTCGGAACATTCTAAAACAACGTAAAAGACAGATTTGTCCTCAATTTTAAAAAAATAGTTGTGATTTTTTGTGTTCTGATTCCATTTTTCTCTGACTCGACGTCAGTTCAAGATGATCCAAGGGATTTTGGGGGGTGCTCTAGATCAAAGTAATTATGCAAACTAAATTTGTCATACTGATATGACGATGAGTTCTGTACGATGGATCCACCAATCGACCTTCTGACCATTTCTGGAACTCAAATGCCAATGGACTGCGGTTACCGGAACACACTAGGGTGACGGTGAGGACAAATGTGACCAGGCAAAACGAATGTGCATTCTTATGGGCTCGGGTGTCTCACGTACTCGCAGTGAGAGTTCCACGACGTAACGGCTAGAAGTGTGGAGTATTAGTGGAGTATTAGTGTTCACTAGCAGTCGTGAATTATTCAGTTTGGATAACCCTGGAGATTGTGGTAGGGGCAATCTGGGGAAATTCTTCAACATTTAATCGCCGATAAATGTCAAAAACAAACGAAAGATACATTGAGAATTATTCCACTGGAAATAATTTACCGCTTTTCACGAGTTGGAAGGGACTTTAACTGTCCACCATTTTTCATAGCACCACTGCACACCGGAGGACAATGATAGAAACACCGAGGAATAACGCAAGGGAGGTTCTATTAACATTATTGATAGAAACCCGGTAATGTCTAGCCACGAAAGAATGATTTCCCGCGCGAACCATGGTAATATGGCTTCAATATTGGAGATTCCCGGAAGAATATTCACGTTACGCAACCGTTCACTGTACGCAGATCACCATGAACAGTACTCAGTAATCTGCGAAACTAATTACCTCCGAAGAATTCGTGATATTCTTGTTTAAAATGCAGAGTGCCACTTATTAATGTAAAATTTGCCTCGACAGAGAGTCAATCTGCAAGTACAGATGCATCGTTCATTTAATCGGTAGGCAGATCTAGAAGCTTTATGTTATCTATGGACCTGGTAAGACACCGAGGAGCCCACAATATGGCAAACCCAATTATACAATGGACGCCAAATGAAAAAATCAGCTGGGCTGAAATTATAAATAAGATCACATAATTTGATCAATAAAAGCAAGTAACCCTTATGTGCAAGTTTACAAACGAAAACTGACCTACCAAACGATGTAATACTCAAACGCTAGATGACAAAGGACTCAAATTCGGTACTTAATAACACTAGGCCAAACTTTCGCCACGTTATGTTCGTTGGGCTTTCCAGTTTGTTGGCATACTTCTAAGTTGTTTCTTGCCCCTGTTGATAAGTTCCCAAACGGCAGTAACAGAGATGCTCACAGTACCGTCTAAACTAACACGAATGAAAAGCATAAAACGTACAAACAGCTTTCACTCGGCGCGTTGCGCGCTGCAGGGAATTGTTGATTTTTCACACGAAAAGAAAATTGCGTTCATTGCTGAGCTACACAAACACATCATCGGGCGGTGATAAATTGTACAATGGAATTGCTGGATGCTGATAAGTCATTTCAAACGGTCGTTAAACAATCTCGTTGAACTTTAGTTTGAGCGTGTAATCAAGCATCTGCTATTGATTGCTTCATGCAGAATAGGAGTGCAACAAGTGTTCTGTGCAATCATATGTAGTAATTACACTGGTATTCCAGATGATTATATATTCATCCATTTCAAATTACAAAGCCTATCATCATGCATAGATAGATCTACTGTTGCGTTAAGACGGAGACAATGCGAGATTTGTTCAGCTGTATCAAAACTGACATAAACCGGTGCAGTCGAATTAACACTATCTAGCCGATACTTATTGGTCGGTTGAAATGCGTCGTAAAAATTGCCCTGCACTCTGGTTGATAAACTGGAGAAATCTGATTTGTACCCAATGCAGTTTTTCAAGTACCTTTATTATGGTCAGTTTCTTATAAATAACTATATATAATTATGTCATTGTTATTGCGAAGAAAAGAAGAATGCCTAGCTGACTGGAATTTGACCTTAAGATGGAAGCGTCATGTTGATAAATTGATACACTAATTAGTTCCAATTGCCGGCATACACTGGCTGACCCCAGTTTCACTTACTGACCAGTGCTCTATGCGAAGCTCTGGCCAGTGTAACAGCAGAGTCAGCATTCACTATCATGATGTGTGGTAATGCCACCTTCACAGTAGACCAAAGAAAATAGAGCACAGTGATCGACTTATTACGTTTGATGTACCTACTTCGTAACTGACGCTAACCAGATAGAACAAGCCCAGAATGGACGTGAGTAGTTTCTTTGGCAGCACAATCGTAAGACGTCAATCATAATGATATTTGGTAGCATCTCATCAGGTGCAATCGCCATCATTCCTCAACTAACACTTATTCATATGAAACGCAACTATGAACGACAGTTGGGTTATTAATTTTTGAATGATGTTGAATGTTTTCAAGTGGCACTCTTCCAGTGACTACTACTTAATTGTGTGGAATTGTTAAACAACCCCATTTATGGCCCTCTTTCAGCACTGGTTCTTGTAAAATTCATTTACTTCACTGCGATCATGAACTTACAATGCGGGCAAACAAACAAGCCCCAAGGATAATTTTAAATCATGTAAAAAGTGTCTGGGACGATCTGGGTAACATTATATTATGAATATCAATCGGGTTTGCGTGCATTCAGGATGATCGTAGAAATGGCGTCTTATTCTTGCAGATACAAGTTTAATAAATAAAAGTACCTAACTAGTCTGTTTACGCTTATCTGTCGTTGTTTGATGATACATTTATAGATTACAATGGTGACAAACGTCGTTGAAGTGTCCCATCGTTACAGTTCGTTAATCGCCAGTACATTCATCCTACCTAACTTACACATTCAGGCGTTCGTCTACTTATTAGGTAACGCATCAAGAGAACCGTTGACGGCTGAGTTACCACATGTCAAACATGGTTCTTTTGTTAAACTAGTTGTTGTCTTTCACCAGTTGTATTAAACGCAAGTAGATGAACAAATTTAATCGAAATACCCTTTGGACAGCTTCATTATCAATGTCTCTCATCAGCCCGTACATTTCCTGCATCATCTGAAGATAGCGCAAACTATGCTATAACATTTTGATTAGCTGTCCTCTAGGACCTTATGTGGTCGAAAGGGCCATACGTATTCGACGTGCCCATCATATTTTGTTTCTGTCGCTTTTCCATTTAAAAATACTTCAAGTAACTTAGCTAGATAAGATGGATAACCTCATTATTCTGGTTCATTTAACATTTTTAACGGCATATTTAGTTTCCGTATTTCACACCACATATATATATCATCAGGTAATTTAACTACTTAGGCTGTTCTCATGTGCTATCTGTGACTGATATCGAACTACTGGTTCTTTCTCTAACAGTTGTTACCAAATTTTGATTTTCGGACTGGGGTTGAACGACAGAAATTCTATTGGGGTGCCTGATTTATAGCAATAAATGCATTTTATCAGGTTGTGCGACATTCGCGCATCCTGTCTTCTAAGTCCAGAATTATTCACGATCTCTTGTCGTATCCACATCCAACGTCACCTTGTTCAACGTGCCTGTAACGAAATTTTCGTCTTAAAGATGGAGTCGACCATTATCGATCTCACAAAATAGGTCCAATACTAAGCAGAAAAAGATTGAAAATAACAAGGTTGCAAGCAAGTTGTGTTACTGTACATTTAAACCACCTCAAGTGACCTTTCCCAAATTTGCTTTCATTGAACAGACGTTTGCCCCGTTAGTAGACTTATCTTACATGGATGAGGTCCGTCTACGTCGTTCACATAACGCCAAAGCACCCAATAATTCAGATATGTCCTGATACAGCTATAACCAATTATTAATGACCGAGACCAGCATCTTCAACATATTCGAAAACACTGCATCTGCCTTTCGCCAAATGACTGCCGAGCAGGTTATCTGGAGTGTAGTGTAGGAGGACTTGCATTCATCATAGCACACTACTCACAAAACAACCGATACCACGAAAGCAGACCGATAATGATTTTGGCCAAAAGGCTTAATATTGAATGCGACTCAATGTTTGCTCCCGACCAATATGTAATAGTGTATTCAAACAGTCTTTCGTATCGTCCACTTTCATTGGTGTCATAAGCGCAGCCGTACACTTCCCTTTGCTTTCTTCAAAAAAATGATGCGAACGTTCTATGACGCAAAACACACTAATGAGTTAAAGCTGCAGAATATTATGAGCGTGTTCAGTGAGTCCTTATCACCAATAATGCTTTGAATGCGTTTATTCCTAACTGCGGTGAAGCCGCCGCTCGCTGCAAAATTGCTGTGGAATATCCTAGAAGGTTGCATGAGCTCAAAGGTGATTACAGTGGATAAAGCAAGTGTTCAGTGCACATACTTATGTGCTGAAGAGAAATATGAATGCACTTATTGTCCAGAAAGTTGTACAATTTTTTAGTGCGAGCTGTTTTGTAATGTTTATTTAACCAATGTGGAAGCCCGATGTTACAGTCGATTGAAACTCGACAATCTTCTGTAACTGAGAGTAGCAACGTCATAATTCACTCAAATAAATGAACCCGTAATGCAGCAACCAATGAAACGAGGGGACAGCGAAACATAAAAGGGGAGAAAAACCATAAAGATTGGCTTGGGTTCATCGACCACGCCTTCACTCTATGATGGTTCAGGAGGCCAAATATCACTGTCATCGCCGAAAGTAGTGCTGCAATGTCATGTACTCCCGAAAGATTTATTTCCTAGACAATTTCTGGTGAAACAGTTAAATAGTTAAACTAAAATATTCCCGATCTAACTGCAGAATGTGTATCAACAGCTAGTCGTCGTGCGCGTTGTAAATATGCAATGATGGTTAATTGGAACATTCGATCTCTGTCTTCAGTTTTTTGATTTCATGGTGGGCAATATTCTGCACAGATCACTAGACGGTTTCTGAAACATCTCGGGGTGAGCTATCACTTGTATTGTTTTTGAATAAATGATTTATTCGACTAACAGCTCGCATACGTGCAACCTCCAAAGCAGTAGGAATGGTCTGTAAATGATACACTTTACTCCAGAACTGTATCACGTATAGGAGGATCGTGTTCGTAAAATCAACAGATTTGTTGTTACACACAAGTCACTCATGGGAATATTGGCAGTTCTCATGCACGCAGTACTTTTGAAGAAGTGTACTTAATGTTAGCAAAGAATTGCCTAGTAATATCACATATTTGCCAACTGGAACATAACAGGAAATCACAGTGCGTTTATGCATTTGATCTTGTCCTATGGTTAAGACGTCTGCTCTACTCGCACAGGCGGGCATAGAAGGAACAAACCGACAGACTTGTATGTTCGACAATCCATCACGAGTTCAATAAAATATTACGGGAGATTTTATTCAGTATACACATTCGGAATTGTGTAATTGGCTAAACATGAACCAAGTACAGCCAAGTCATAATATTTACCACTCATCATTCAAGGCAAGGGATAGTATTACATTTTATAACCAGTGTCAACTGTCCGTGTGAGAGCCTGTGCCTGACTGGACCATTCAAAGACGTGAAGTTGTGCATAGAAGCACGGGAGCAGCTGCTGCTGTCTTTAGTCGCGGTAAGTGCTGAGTTTCATCAAACTGATTACCAGAACAATTGGCTGGATTCCTTTTCCAGATAAATAATATTTCTGGTTGCAGCTAACATACGTAGCTTGACACTTTTTGCTTGACTGTTGAGGGTCTAGAACGTAGTGGTCAAAGAATGTGATCAGACTGTCGATGGCTTGTACCAACCAAAAGTGTCAGCAGCACGCTGACAGATAAATTACAACAGCCATAAACATTAGGATTTGATCTAGTGTGTTTGCAAAGCAGATTGTGGACAATGGATAAGGTTACATTTTTGTCTTAATGGAATGATATGGCGAAATTTATTGCACAGTACCGTCCAAATGGTTAACAAATCACCGCAGGGAACCGTCATTATGTTATATTGACAAATTGTGGGAGTTCGGAGATAAACTAAATTTGAAACATAAATTAATTTGTACAAACGCTGGATGTAAGCCCGAAAGTTATCGACTGAAATGGCCATCGAATATCATGCAATTAAAAGTTTTCATCTGGAATTTAGAGCAACAATCTGTAAATCTCAACTCACATTGATGTGTCCTGTGAAAACATGTCCCGAGTGTGAGCATCATCAGTTTATCTACATGTTTTAGGTATTACATGGATAGCAACAGTTTTCATTCAATATTCCGGTGACTGATCAGTGATTGGTCAGTTACCACCTGTACCGCTGACGAAGCGTAAGAAAACACGATAATGAAGTTGAGCGAATAGTTAAAACGTTCAAGATATCTCATCAAAGTCACGTGTATGAGAAGCTTAACGTGAAGTTGACTGTGCTAAGTAGATCAAGTGCACGTAAACTGAACAGCATCCACAACTGATTGCAAATTTTGCATTCCCATAGATATTTCATTTAACTCTTTTTGAAAAGAAACATTAGACTTGGGTTTCGCTCTGATTAGAGTTCGTCAGCAGTGCAAATGCTTGACACGGCCGACGCTCGAACTCTGTGAGGTTTAGGCTTCAACGCGTGTGGACTGAGACCAAGTTTGAATATAAGTTGACCACGGTATACTCCCCAACGTTGTTATTTAAGTCAGGGTTGCAAACGACTGCTCAGAGAATAATATAATAAAATACAATTTACGTGAAATCAGCATTTGAGGGAATTTTGTGAACATACCTTACTGAACCAAAATTCAAATTGACGAGAAACAGAGCAGGATATTATAGATAAGCTATTTCAAAAAAATCAACTTGACCAACCAACAAACTACCGAATTCACGACTCGGGTAAGAACATACAATGACTTGCAACTTAATGAGGACTCGTCAACTTCCATTGATACGAACAATAGAAAAGAGTTGATTTGCTTGCGTAGAATATATCTGCTGTCATTTCCCTGATCGCTGGAAGAGGATGAATTCTCAACTTATTGATACTATGCTTCTACAAAGAATAACGGTTGCGTTACTATTCTTTACGCAAGCATGAATAAATCGTCCCATTGTTCATGGTCGTACTTGGCCGATGGACACTCACGACGAACCTAATAGGTTGTGAATTAAGTCATATGAAATAACACCAGTTCGGTTGATTATAAATCACTCAATGTTTGATGCCGTGCAGGGTAGTGAATAACAAGATCTTTCTGCACACCAGCAGAATTCTTTTCGGCTGAAGCCCGACGTCCATCCAAACGCATTTATCAAACCGATCGAATGCAAAATTTTTCTTGAACAGACAAAAACAGCAAATCATGATTTATGTGTAAACTGCTAGAAAGAGTGCACCTCAGGTAGACGATTATTGGATAGCATTCTGTGACGACATCATAAATGGATATATCGAGCATGGTTGGAATATCAACGTTCAGGGCAGAAGAAAGCAGATGAAGTCTTGCACATGTTGCTGTTAGGTCAGAACTGTACCGCTGAGTTGGCAACAAACTGTGATTTTCTTACGACCTACCGTGGCGTACACAAACAGAGGCAAGCACACGTTCATGGGACGAATCAAGCGTACATCCCTAAGTGGTAACTGTTCACCGCACGATAATATACCTGAAATTGTCGTTAAACTCAAAATTCACATTGTTGATAGTCGGTGACAAGTTTGTTTGTCAAGTGCAAAATAAACATAGAAGGTGCAAAAGTTTGGCTGCATCATAGCAATAGTTTACAGAAATCGTTAGCGGCCAATCAGCATGTCGGTACTTTCAAAGCCAGACATATATAACATTATTTTTTAATTAAATATCATGTCCACTGTTGAGCTAATCTGGAACGCCACACAGTGTCTCCAAACAAACGGACTAGAAGATCTAGGTGAATTTCACCAACCAAAGACTTTGGAGACTCTCTACATTACCCCTGGATATGGAAACCAAGTACTGTTTAACAAACCTGTAGCAAGCAATTCAGAATCTACAATGCTCATCAGACCAACTAGTCTCCAAAACCTAAATATTCAGTCGACGTAGGTTGATACAGTCCGAAACCAATCCATCGTCGCTCAAACGATTAATAATCCGAAACTTTGGTATGTATTATCTGTGACTCACAACAAATCAAAATTTCACTCAGGGACTGAGTGAACAGATAAGGGTTGAAACATTTTACATCATAGTCGTCAGGATTCAGAAGTTTCTTCTCTCACCCATATTCGTTGCAGCCGTTCAGTGTTAGAATGAGCCCAAAGCAGGTTTTCATGTTTAAACGAAACTATCATCATTTTTCACGTTTAATTCAATCGAGTTGATCCAACATGGCTACTAGCTACGGAACTATGGAATTTCAACCGTCAACGTTATCACAGGTTGAGTAATAATACATTGCGGCGTTTGACATTAGTTAAATAAAAATTGAACCATAAGATTTCGAGTTCGACTATGCTGAAACAAACCGGGTGAACGGTTAGCCTAGTCATACACTAGTATTTTTCCTCCACTTCTGATGAATGAGTTATTGGTTAAGTAAAACTTCAGCGAGACAGGGAATTACTGAATATTTGAAGCGTGTATAACCCTGTGTATAAGACTTGTTGCATAACTGAATCAAAGTTGTAATATGTCTGGGAATAATGGATGACAGATTTCCACCACAAGTTTGACAGCAAACTGGCGATGAACTTTCAAACGGGAACACTCATTCAGCGGACCATACTCAGGTATTTCTATTGTATCATACCACAATTTCGACGGATCTATTCATTCATCGAGGTACGGTTGGTGCAGCACGCCACAGAATACAAGGTGACATACGAATGTTGATATAATGTAGAACACGTTGATGAGTGATAGTCAGGATGCAAAACCTGGTCAATTGCCGCGATAGTGCTCTGTTAATCATTTGAATATGGATAGACCAGTGCGTGTTGCATCGTGATGTGATTTCAAATAATGGAATGAAAAATGCCTTGGATGAAGTTAGTGAATAGAGTGTAACTCCATATGTTGCTGTCTGAACCGCATGAATATGTACCAGCGGTGCGTTTGTCAGACCACACATGATCGATTACTTCCATCAACAGTTTGAATAACAATGAGCCAATGTTACAGAACAAACGTATGTTGCCACTATCCATGGTCCACGAAATGTGTTAACACCATAAACATATCCGATTATTTCAAATAACGTACTTCATGACACAAGATAATACACCTCAATGTACATATATACTTTATTCGTGGGAAGACAATCGTGAGTAAACTGGAACAGGTGTCTGTTGGAAAGTACATTAAATCTCCCTTTCGAGTGATACTGAGCGGAGTCCAACAAACATACCTCTCGAGTGAGTTAGATTGAAACGCTCCTCCAAAGGTACATGATATTGTGGCTAGTTGTATGGTGATACTACAAACCACAGTGTACAGTCACGTGATTCATTTCTTAACAAATTTGTGTGAGGTGGAATGCAGTGTGTGTACTTTGGTTGCACCATAACCGTCAACAGGTTTCCACTCAGATGTTGCGCACAGTAGTACATCCGACTTTTTTGTTGATCGTACAACATGGATCTGGCTATCTACCGGCTGGAATTGTTTAACCCAACTGTCTCATACCCATAGACGAGATGAACTGACTGTTGGCATATTCGTATACTCTTTAGTACAACGCACTGAAAGATATAAAACAAAATCACTGTACGTCTACGTTTCACCAGTTTAAATTCCACAGCTATGTGCACCTGAATGAATGGTGTTCAGTAATAAATGGGCATGTGTTGCATGGCCGTGATCGTCCGGTTGTCCGCAGTAGACCTGGCAAGTAGAATTGTCATAAGGTGTTCAGATAAACAATGTCCACCCTCAACTAAACTAAATGAAACGTTGCATACGCTTTACATTCACGCTCAAACAAGGGTGTTTCTTAGTTATAACAGAAGACCATGAGTGCTGCTTTGTTGTAAAACCGGAGAACGTAACTACATGCTGGGACATATTGGTATCTCAATTGGTTGCTGTGACTCAGAGTTGAACGTTGGCACATAGTTACATACGTAACCATGTGGATATTACCGGATCGAAATGCTCGTTTGCTTCTACCAACCACATTGCTCTGAGGAGTAGGTATATTCGTAGAAGATATCTAGGTCAGTTGTTAATACGCAACCCGTTTTTTCAGACGGGAATATTTTAGTGTACAGGATCCTTCATCGACTGCAATATGCTTTAAGAAAGATAAACTCTACTAATTCAAAATAGCCATAATAGTGATTGCTCTGTGTGATTGCAACGACAAGTGAGCTATTTGGCTGTCAGCAAACACTTGTTTCGCGTTTTCATTTGCCAAGACTAAAACAACCTATTAGACCCTATGATAACAGCTTCATTGGTAGTCGAAATCAAGCACATACCGGACGGACGTAACCAGCCATCACAACCGAGTATTCTGATAATTTGATCGTTACAATAAGTGAAGTATAATAAAAATATATTAGGCCCCCTCAGTTTTCATGCTGGCCAGCTGTTATCTTTTGCAGGCTGTATTGCGATTGTTGTGTGCTTGGTTAGCAGTGGTTGGGTTCTAGTTCGCTCAGTAACCTTTGAATACCCCTATCACATATTTTCTGTTACTGACCGGCTGAGACTGAATAACGTTTCTCACCTAGTTCCTCTCTCCGCAACGTCCAGCAAACATATAAATGTGTGTAAATCTTCTGAGTTTTCACTCATCTACACATTTCCGATATACCCGCTCAACACTACCTCAACTTTCTTAAATCTATTGACGCTGCAACTGTACAGTTTGTACACTTGAACGAGGGTAGTTTGTGCATACTTTGCAGCATGTCACAATCCGTGTGGCATCAGACATCTGTCTCCAGTTATGTTGTTGATAAAACACTGGAAAGGGAATCCGTTGTTTCTGGCTTCGAATAGTTAGTTTGCCCAATACATGTATTGCCGATAATGTTCTATTTGAATGCTTTGGAGCAGCACGCAGATCATATTCACGTTTTCATATGGTAATGCTACTACACACAAGAAACCATTTGCTAATTCATGGTACGTAAAGTGTTTTATATAATCGGGTGAGTTATGGCTACATGTTTGTTGCTGTGGACATGCCTCATGAGATTACTGGTCAATTCATCCACATACGTGTTGCAATTCATCAGTATGCGATGTCATCTTGTATGCATATTCTCTTCAAGTGTGATATAATGACCGCGTCCGACTAATAATCGCAAGTACGTATCATGCCCTTTGTTTTCATTGTCGGATGAGACACTCATTGTGTTCGCGAAAAATGTAAACCTGGACTCTCACCGTTTCGACGACGCCTGTTTCTGTTTGTTCTCTAGATATATTGTGCCGATCATGCAGAACATCAGTGATTCATCTTTTCGTTTTTGAATTCCATCCGATTGGTTATTCATTGTCTCATTTCGACTTTGGTCTGAGCTGTTCAAGTTGCTCCGATTGGGTCTACTGCCATTTGGACTTGGTAATGTCTACACTTCTTCAATTCCTCGGTTCACATTGGTTCATAAGTTTTGTCCGGCTCGATGCGTTTGTTTATTGATCTGGCTGATTAATACCAAGCTTCGAGAAACTCTCATGCATGTCTGATGTTTGCCCGAGTAAGGAATTTTGTGGTATACAAGTTGGAGGTGTGTACAGTTTTGTCCTCGTGGACAGAAACCAAAGAAAATTGATCGTGCCCCTTGATGATTTTCGTCCAGTTTGGCCAACGTAGTGTTGTTGACCGTCATTGCCTTGGATTTTGTAAATGACGTCTTTTCTGACGGCGGGTTCTATTTGTACCTTTGGTTTCGATAGTATTCTTCGAAACGTTGCTGTTGGCTAGTGTGCTAGTGTAATACCATTTGGTCTCAGAGGTCTTGCGGTCGTTTCTGGTACTGTTTTGATGTATGATAGTATAGTTCGTATCGTGGATGGTTCGGTAGAGTATGAATTTCTTTCTTTCTTCAGTGAACTCCGTCTGATTACATTTCGTGGGTATCCGTTGCGGAGTAATACTCGGTATAAGTAGTTTTCTTCCTTGTTTCGGAGGTCTACAGTGCTGCAATGTGTTTCAGCTTGTTTGAACAGAGTTTGAATCCAGCTACTTTTATGGCAGACGTGGTGATTACTGTGACAAATAAGTTGTTCCGTGTTTGCTTCTTTCCGGTAAACTGAGGTTTCCGGTGTTCCATCAGGTTTGAGGCTGATTAATACATCCAAGAATAGTAATTGGGTGTTGGTTTCAATCTCCATCGTAAATTTAATATCGTTGGAAATGTTGTTGAGCAGTTTGTCTGTTTTTAATCGTTGAGCGTTTGAGGATTACGAATGTATCGTCAACATATCGTTTCCAGAGTTTGGGTTTGATCACTGGTAGCACGGTATTCTCTAACCTCTGTATGACCGCGTTTCTGGATATGGGCGAACCCATTGGAGTTCTTTTTAGTTGTTCATAGATTTTACCATTTGTCCATTTGATCTGACCAGGCTGAATAAGTTTACGCAAAGACTCCTACGGACTCTTGATATTAACTCGCATGGTGATGCGACGTTCGCAATCTAAATGCCAAGCTTAGAGAACATACTATTTACAAGAAGATCTACTGTTCATATGGAATCATTCATTTCATATGCTAATACTTCCTCTTGTGTAACGCCGATTGCTTAAAACGGCTGCGTTTGACTGAAACTTGCCTCGGTCCAGCAGTTGCTGACGTCATCGGGTTCATTGAATATGTAACTTTTCACACATTTTTGTAGGACTGCAAAGAATTACACTGGATGTGCTTATTTGTTCGTCTTCGGAAAGTAGTGCATATTTGGAAAATATCACTGTCAAATATTCTGATTATATTAATTCGTATATAAGGAGTAAATTGGTGAGAAACAGTATGCAATCATATCAATTTCAAAGTGCCATATGGAACCAGCAAGCGTTAATTTGAAGTAAGAATAGCTTCGGTTGAGGCATTGGAACCAGTAGAAATCCGCATCGATTTACTGAGCCGATGGACTACGGTTACTCCGGGAAGTAGAAGGTCGGAGGGAACATGAGGACACGGGGGAACGCGCGGCTGGCCTTTATGTTCAACTTATCACCTCGGGTTGAGTTGTGTGCTATACCTGCGTTGTTCGCCGTAAACTGTATTTGCTTTAGGACGATTCCAGAATAGTTGGTGTAGATCAGCAAGTGTAGATAGCGTGGAAAGCAAAAAAGTCGATAAGGACTGTCAATCTTAGGTGTGTCAGGCACTGATTATCGGGATGTGTACATACTGCCTCATCACCATCATCATCATCATCATAACAGCCACGAGCCTGATCAAAAGGTACTGTGGCTTGGGCTGCCGCTCGCCTCAAAAGTGACGTGGAATATCCTAAAAGAAAACGTTACTAAGAAGGTTGAAAATTACTAGAAGAAGACTAGAAGGAAGAATTAGAATTTTTATAGATACAGGTTCGCCATTGACTGCGACACATTGCCGTCTCGAATGGCATCTCTAACTAGCGGTTTGAGTGATCACGAGGACCCCATCCAGGCAGGCGTCACCCATCCACTTTGCTCAGTGGAGCAGTCAGGGTCTGCATATTTCGTGACCACGTTGTTTCTTGACAATCACGCTGTTTTACCCAACTGTTGGTGGCCTCAGTATATAATGCCCGGTACGGTAAACGATCAGATGACATGCGGAGTACGTGACCCTACCATCGCAAGCTGTGTACCGTGATTAATTGACCAATTGATCGCGCATCCTGAGCGTTCCGGAATACGCGTCGGCGAACGGCCATGTTGCTCATGCGATCAGTCCGCTTAATATGCGCCAATTGGCGGAGACAACGATGGTCAAACACAGCAAGCCTGTTGATATCTTCCTTGTAAACAGGCCACGTTTCCGAACCATAAAGCAGAATGGAACGCACACAGGCATTATATACCCTTCCTTTCAGCGACAACCTGACGTCCATTCGACGCCAGAGATGACGCAGTTTGGCAAAGGCAACTCGTGCCTTTGCTATCCTTGCTGATATCTCACCAGCAATATTACAGGCTGATACTTTCTACAATCTCAAGCGGATCACCTGCAATGAAGAAAGTAGGAGTTGAAGTGCCCCAGTCTTGAAGCAACACTTTGGAGTTTGAAGGTGCGAAGCGCATTCCATACAAATCTACTCGGGCACACAACCTGTCCAGCATGGTCTGCATGTTTTCGGCAGAGGGGCTGATTAAGACAATGTCGTCCGCGTACTCCAGATCGGTATATCTAGTGCCAGAAGGAAGTTCCACATCAAGTTCACTGGACTCCTCAAGTGCACCCTCCAGAATGTCGTCCAGGACAAACGATCAGGAAGGGAAAAATCGACACCCTTGACGAACACCACTAGAAGTGATGAACGTCCGAGACAGTTGTCCATAAACTCTCAGCCTGCTTGTAGACTGAGCATACGGTGATCTCAATAGATTCAAGTATTTCACTGGTGCTCTCTTGCAATAACTACAGTTCCAGAGGACGTTAAGCGTAATAGATTCGTAGACAAAGCTTCAGATCTGAAAAGATCAAGACCGTCGACTGTCTATACGAGTGCTGATGTTCCAAGATCCGTCGCACCGTAAAAGTATGATCAACGCATCCTCGACCGGATCGGAATCCTGCCTGTTCTTCACGTATCTGACTTTCTGTGGGCTTAGTGAGCCGATATAAAGTGATACCAGTGAGTAACTTGGAAGCAACAGACACCAAACTGATGCTTCTGTGGTTGTCACATTGACTCCCGGCCCCTTTCTGAAAACGGGAATGACTGTTGATAGGCACCAATCACGAGGCACGTCTTCAGTTTCCCTGATCACCTGGAGGAGTTTTGTCAGTTCTGATATCAACCTCTCCCTTCCATCCTTGAAAAGAGAAGGAGGGAGGAGTTCTGTACCAGTAGCCTTATTACGCTTCAAGAACTTGAGCTCCAGGACCATTTCTGCCTCCGACGGAGGACCGTCTGGAATGCAATAACTGACCACTCGGGTCCCGTCGTCCAAATCACCTGGTTCAGGCCAACTGAACTGCTCTTCAAAATGTTCAGCCCATCTGTCAACTCTGCGCAAGTGACTGGTGATGGGTGAAACATCTTTCTCACATATGGTCTCACTTACACCGACTCGACGGCCAGTGCAATCACGGATCAGTAGAAAAAACCTTCTGCTATTCCCAGATAAAAAGGCTCTTTCCATCTCTTTCGATTGTTCGACCAATTAGTGCTCACGATCTTTGCGCAAGCTTTTAGTCAGCTTCCATTCAAGTTCTCGACGGTCGTCATTATTATATTCAGAACCAGGTGAGATCGAGTGACGTTTGTTCATCTACGTGACAGAAATCAAGTTCTGTTGCAAATGAACAGCCCCAACGAAACATGCCTGTTCACAGCTTGCTCTCATAGCTTCGGCGATTTGCTCCCAGTATTCGTTAGGATCTTACATATGAACCGAACTGGGTAACTTCTCTAACAACGATTTTCGGTGAGCGTTATTTATATCCTCATCGCTCGAAGGCCAGTTAAGCACTTTGCATTTACGAGCGTAGGTCCTCTGGGCAAATTACAAAACAAAACGGACACGCATAACAGCACGGTCCGAGTCCAGGTGGTTGCTCCAAAAGGCACGACAGTCCTCGACAGAGTGGCGCCAACTGTAACTAACTGCTATATGATCCAACTGTGTCCACAACTGAGAACCATACAGAGGTCTCCAAGTAACACAGTGCTTCTTTCTGTGTTGGAATGCGGTGTTCGAAATATACAGACCATGGGATGCGCACAGCTGCAGCAGTCTTTCGCCATTGTCAGTGCGTTGTGCCCGGACACCAAACATACCTCCTAGCCGCTTCTCATCCGAAGAAAGATGACCAAGCTGAGCATTAAAATTGTCCGCTAGTAAGATGATGTCTGAGTGTCTAGTTTGCCTTGAAAGGTCAACGAGGGCGTCATAAAACACATCTTTGGTAGCCTCCGAACAGCTGTCCGTCGGAGCGTACGCCGATATAATGAATACACAACGTCTTTCTGATTTGCGTCGACAGACTTTTACCAATGTATTGAGTCTGACAGCGCACAAGCGACTGTTCACTGCAATCCAATCGAGCAAGCATTGCTCCGCTCTGGAACTCAGTGCGATTCCCATTCCAGCTTGACCGCGAGATTCAGCTTCAGCGTCACCAGTGATCCCGAGATAGAAACGCTCGGATCGACAGTTATCTAGAGATGAGCTCAAATGCATAATCATGCTAGAATCGTAGACTCGCGTCTCCGACACATAGCACACATCAAGCTCCAGACTTGAGAGAGTACTAGCCAGAGCAGCTTGCTGACCGACTTGTCGGAGAGTGCGGACATTGAAGGCGCCAATGTTTGCCAGTTGTCATGGGTTCAGAATACAATTATCGCCCAAAGGCATATGGAAGGCAGGAGACATGAAGAGGAAATAGCAGGAAAACGTCGAGATCGGTTAGTAATGTCACTGTTGAGAGAACGATAACTTCTGATACTTCCCGGTCGTTTATGCCGCGGAAGAGGGTTGACTTGAGGGACCCCACTCCGAGTCGCTGACTCCAAAGACTGACCTGCGAGACAACAGGATATAAGGTTTTCTTGGGGGACCTTAGCCGGAGCCAATAACTCAAGAGTCTGACTCACTTGGCAGTGAGGGGCTTGCCTAACCCGAGGGTGCAGTGAATAAAACCATGATGTCTCATTCTGAGGACTGCTGCGAGCAGTAGACGTACTCAAAGCTACATAAGGCTTCTGAAAGATACTAGATGTTTTCCGACCGTATTGGATAATACGCCGGCGGTCACGGTCAACCGTTGGGCGATTGGAGTGCTCTTTGTATGAAGGTGACTTTTCTAACCCCCTTCTTCTTGATACCGAAGACAGCAGTGCCGCAACTATGAAAATAGTTCTGCAGGATGATTCCTCACTACCTAAGCACTCCTATGCGGTCAGTAGTGCGATGTACAATCTTATGAGTGTAACTGCTTTTCATCTGACTACTTCTCTTCGGTATGTCTGACAATATTGCACCTGGAATGACCGGAGTCCTAGTACATAGTACGCTGGATCAAAACAGTACACGAGCTCGACCACCTCGTCAAGGTAGCAGTATAGTTCGGGCAAACGTTCAACAGTGTTTGTCAGTTTCAGAACTCACATATCAGTACTGAGCACTTCTGTGGAATACCCACGTCTCCTTACTTAGCCACGTTCGTGCTAGTCTGCACGTCCCTAGCGGCTGTGCTTGATAACACAATAAACAGTGAGCGCTGCAGATAGAGAGTTTCACATTCATTTAAAAGTGGCTTTTGATCTTCGCACTGCTATTAGTGGCAAATCACAGTTTACTTAGACTGAAGTGTGAGGCACTGATCACTCTTCGTACTTCAGTGAAAGCTTTTGTTTTGTCACAACGTCGGAAGGAATTTTGGCGTTAGAAGTTCCCACTTTCCGAGGAACATCGGCTGAATTACGGATGGTCTAGGAGAACAAGATTAGGTGGTCGACTAGCTAAGACTAGCATTAAACACTACCACATGACTGGAGCACCCTTTGCTTTTGTATACATTTCGGCCTGATAAAGAGAGACCATTTCTCATGGGGTTGAGTTAAGAATAATAAACAGGAGGTGGAAATTATTACCATATATGCCATGAAAAGTAGTAATTGGGGCGCGGTTCTGTTAGAATATTAGACCCTACAAGCTCTAACGAAACGAACAGTGGCATGTGTTTCATCGGCCCGGTTACCAGTTAGAGTGGTCACCTGATTCGTCTCACAGGCTGAAAATGCTTTCAATAAGACTAGCACAAGTCTATCATTTGTTGCCTGAAGTGAACCCTCCCCCATGGTGGCAGCAGCTTAATGCATTGCACCCGCTAGGATTAAATTTTACTACTGAAACGGACAGAATGTTACATACTAACACAAGCATAGAATACGATGTTATATCTGCTGTCGACTAAACTTAGCTTTTATCCAACGTCGTACTTTAATCATGCGGCCATGTTTTCAGGAGGCAACCGTGTTGGCCACTGCGTCAACTCCCTGCTACTCCCCAGAAATCAAGGCCAATTGAGGGTTCTCACAGATCCTGAATAGTTCAACGCATGTTTTAAAAGAAATTTTGCCACTTTTTTACATAATACACACCACGCTCTAAAACACATCCTGCTGACCAGTTATGCAGTAGATTTCTCTTACAGCTCCAAATTTCTGTCTCACTGTGGCCAATAACACCAATGTCGTAATGGTTTAGTTCCACTAAGCAACTGAGAAGTATTTTGGTGCGCGTTTGCTGCACATTCATGTATCGGCATACTCACTATCAACATACCCATCGCCTGTCCGTGTGAGCATTAACACTGCACATCGGAAAATGGAAATTTTCGGCTTTGTTGCCCACTAGTTATGTGACCGTTATTTCTGCCCCGGCAGAATTTTCATCAAACTCAACTATTTGCCGTCGTTTTCTGAACTTTTGTCCCCAACAAGACAGATATGATTTGTGGTGTGTAGTTCAACGTGTTCTTTGACAAACGGAAAATATTTCCTGATACGGCCTGAGAAACGTAGTCTTCTGACAGGTAAAACCACTGTTATTCTTTCACTCAACTTTCCATCCCTTTCTAATGATTTGTGATGACTTTTCAGCACTTAGCTTGAGTGGTACAGTTTTTATGTGTACAGGCCCCAGATACCGTTTGGTGCTAAAATGCACGACAGCTACTTTAAAGCAATCAGCCGTACTTAAATGTTCTAACTGGATTTTGGCCAACAATCATTCGCTTTAATGTTATCCGTAGCACACAGAATAGTGCGCCTTGTAATTTCCTGTGGATGGTCTTATTCCAAATACTCTATAAAATTACACGACTGTAGCTTCATTCTTCTCAGTGTTACCCGGTTATGTGTCTTTGAAGCCTGCTAATTTGTGAATTACATCCGATAAGTTATTTCGGCTTTATTTGACACATATTTGTGGGCACGTCGTTATCTCAAACTGGCCGGTGTCTACAACTGATCCAAGTACTTGCAAACGTGACCTTCTGACAACAGTGATTTTCACGTATCTACTGTTCATGAAACAACGTATGCATTTGAACGGCAAGCAAGTTTGCAATGTTTCATGAACTAGGTTGTATCACACTCAGTCCAGTGATAACTAAACGTGATGTTAACTTCGCGTAACTTTGACATCACAATGACTACAAGGTCCAACTGATAACAGTGAAGTAATCTCAAGTGTTCCTAAAACGCTTCGTGACGTCAGATTATACGTTTTGCAGGGGTCGCAACACAAGTCGTAGTGGGTGCAGAGCTGAAATAACCGATGCCAGTCTCTATCGATTATTCCATTTAAAACGGTGATTGTATTTCTAATCTCTCAGAAGGAAAACTCTCCTTTTGTTGAATTGTCTGGTAATGGTTAAATCCGCTGTTTTATAAAATTACATTTCGATTTAGATTCAAGAACAAGCGTTACGAGCATAGACATTCTGGATGTACACTGGACCTGCGTAGTGCATCAGCCATACAGCACAGAAAGAAATTTTGAATAGGAGTTGATTCCAAGTTTCTGCGGCGTTTTTGGTTTCTTTCATTTACTGAAGAAAGTATAATGCAGCCCCTAGAACGGTCAGTTCTAGGTGGTCTAGTATAGTAGTCATGTCACTGTACAATCTCTCAAACTCTTGGTTTTTGCCAATAATTTTCCCTGCGTTCGGGATGTTGGTGCACTTACCGGCGAGGCCGGAATGTAAATTGTGTTGTTTGATGGTAAAAAAAAACTGCTTCCGAAAAGAATTCAATAACATACTCCCTGTTAGGTTAGACCTGGGATAAGTAGGATCGATCAACATTGCTATCCTCGTTCATCTGGTTTGGAGTGAACATCAGGTGATCAAGCTTTTCAGGTAGTCTATCGCGCGCCAATTAACCAATCAAGGGCTGTCCGAATGAGAATACTGTATTGCTAGGGCTATCGGAATCAGGCTGATGCCTCCGTACTGTCGTCAATAACGCTTTCTTCAAACGATGCGTCGACCGTGGTAACAACTCTGCCGCATCGGAAGCCAACCAGTGCGGTTAAACCAACGGACGAGAGTGATATAACAGACCAAGCAAGCTATCGCCAACTGATTGGTCGCTGACCTAGTTTCTTTATAACAACTCCGATCGATATCTCGATCTAATTCTGTTAAGTCTCTGTATGTTTACACGGGCCTGAATGGGAATTATCGAAAGCATATGTTCGCCTATATGTCATTATCCAATTACCTTAAGTAACACATTTATAACTGTTCACGCAGTCATCCATCCACATGGATAAAATTCCATTGATAGCATTTGTCTGGCCACATAACTGATTATTTCCATCAACAGTTTGAATAACAATGACCTTATGTTACAGAACAAACGTATGTTACAACAGAGCAACAGAGATTTCAGGTTGCTGTGTACCGCAAACCAACTCATTCTGGTCGGTATCTCAAATTTAACTCGTCACATCCAATCGGCATGAAGAGATCGGTCATCAACTCCCTCGTCAATAGATCTAATAAGATCTGCACCACTGAACTCTCGAGAACAACAGAAATTACTCACATCAGAGAGATGCTTGCTGCTAATCAATATCCAAACGCGTCCATCGAGAATACAATTAAGCGCATGTCAACTAAGGAGGAGACCAAAACGAACAGAACTTTCAAGTTTACTGTGCAAATACCGTATCGTGAACAAACGTCTGAAAAAATTCGCTCCATACTTTTTGAGTACGCTATACGGACCGTATTCCGGTCAGACAATACATTAGAACGACTAGTCATGCATCCGAAGTATCCAGTTTCTATAGGTGACCAGACAGACTGTGTATACAAAATCAAATGCGGTGATTGCAATATCAGCTGCACTGGAGAAACAAGCAGAAAGTTGAAAGTACGTGTTGCCGAACACAAAAGGCACACGAGGTTTCCTCCTAAAGATGCACTTCAACTTCGCAGACTAGAGAGCGATTCGGCCACCGCACTTCATGCACTATCCGAGAATCACAACGTGTGTTTTGATCAAGCCCCAATGATTCGCAAGGGTCATTCGTACTAAATTTGGTTCGGATATCCTACTACATTAAATCGCCCTTTCGCGTGATACTGAGCGGAGTCCAACAAACATACCTCTCGAGTGAGTTAGATTAGAACGCTTCTCCAAAAGTACACGATACTGTGGCTAGTTATATTGTGATACCACAAACCATAGGGTACAATCACACGACTCATTTCTCAACAAACTTGTGTGAGATGGAATGCAATGTGTGTACTTTGGTTGCACCATAACCGTCCACAGGTTTCCACTCATATTTTGCGCACAGTAGTGCATCCGACTTTTTTGTTGATCGTACAACATGGACCTGGCTATCTACCGGCTGGATTTGCCTAACCCAACCTCCTTATTCCCACAGACGA
>JTDE01003927.1:47495-62643 GCA_014338405.1 Paragonimus skrjabini miyazakii
TTGCCTAACCCAACCTCCTTATTCCCACAGACGAAATGATCTGGCTGTTGGCATATTCGTATACTCATTAGTACAACGTACTGAAAGATATAAATCGAGATCACAGTTCATCGTCACCCAATTGATTCATAATCCGGGAACTGGGCACACCAACTGTTAGACCAGAACATCATTTTACTCATGGACTGAGTGAACAGATGAGGGTTGAAACATTTTAAATCATAGTCGTCAGGATTCAGAAGTCCCTTCTGTCGCCCATATTCGTTGCAGCCGTACAGTTTCAGAATCAGCCCAAAGCGGGTTTTCATGTTTGAACGAAACCTTCATCATTTTTCACGTTAAATTCAATCGAGTAGACACAACAACATGGCTACTAGATACGGAAATACGGAATTCCAACCGTCAACAATATCACAGGTTGAGTAATAATACATTACGGTGTTTGACATTATTTAAAGAAAAGTTGAACCATAAGATTTCGAGTTTGATCATGCTGAAACAAACCGGGTGAAAGGTTAGCCTAGTCATGCTCTAGTTTTCTTCACAACTTCTGATGAATGGGTTCTTGGTTCAGTAAAACCCCAGCGAGACGTCGATGTACTGAATATTTGAAGTGCGTATGACCCTGTGTATGAGACTTGTTGCATAACTGAATCAAAGTTGTAATATGTCTGGGAATAATGGACGACAGATTTCCACCACAAGTTTGCATCGTGATGTGATTTCAAATAATGTATTGAAAAATGCCTTGGATGAAGTTAGCGAATAGAGTGCAACTTCATCTGTTGCTGTCTGAACTGCATGAATGTGTGCTAACTAATCGTATGAAGCATCTATTCGTATGTATATTTTTACACAAAATTATACTTAACATGAAATACAGACTATATCCATTGGCAAGCATATGAAAAAGAGGCATGAATGTAGTGTGTATAGGTGAAGGAGTAAAAAGGTTAAGAGGGTAAACTTTACACCGTTGCACAGTGATATTCACAAGGTGGACGTAATTGACTGCTATTTTTCGCCATGTTATACAGACTTCTCACCAAGACTGTTCATTTTCCATAGAAATTTGACCAGAATCTAGGAATGCCCTGCTGGATTAGTCGTTAGCATCAGTGTTCACACTATTCAAATTCATATCATATATTGCAGTCATACGCTGGTTGTAGATAATGATGATGTTGGCGTACTGTCTCGAGCAACCTGTCACAAATTGTTCTGGCAGTAATCCAAACGAGTGCGTCTGGACTTGAACAAATTGTCCATTGCTCTCTACCTCATCGTATACTGATTATTTCCATCAGTTTGTGAGCACAATAAAAGAGCTTCGAATCGAACTGCTAGTGCAAACAAGCGGTTGAACACCGTAATAATCAATGCGATCCACAGTTTTCATGCATATTTCCAAAGGGATCAACGACGACTGCTCGGTAATTTGTTACGCGTGAACACACACATGACACGAATGAGTGTCTACTTCACAGGAATATGATGAAAAAGTGCAGTTTGTATTTATATCATTTTAATGAACGATGTCAATTATCATATCAGTACTTTTCACGAATTGTTGCTACATCTGCGATCAGTCGGTCCCAGTCCCACGCTTCGTCTTTCTATTCAAATGTTGAATCCAATATATGGGTTGTACATACCTCTTGAACTTCACATTCTGGGCGTAATTGTTTCGTTAACATCTTCAAATCCAGTTCACTATCCTTGAAGAAAAATGGACTCTTCATAGAAATACAATGCATACTAACCATCATTCCCAGCGAACTCTGACGAAGGAGCTGTTCATCTAAGTCTTGGTAGGTTGTTAGACAGTTCAGGATGACACTAAAATCAGAACATTTTGGTAACTAACAATCAAAACTGACTACTACTTGTTAAGAATTAAATTTGCCTTTGTCGGTGACTATGGATCAACTTGGACTTGTGATTAACTGGATTGTTCACCGGAACTGATCGAACTGTTAACTAAAGAACAACTTTCAAGTACAGTGCGCGATATGACAGATTTGACTAGGCTAAATTTGAATCCAATTAAATAATTGTTTGTGTTTAGTGCAATCAACAGTACTGTATTCTCAATTCACAATAATAAACGGGCCGTCTAGAAGAAACATTCAAAAGTGACGGTGGAGGGGAAATGTTACTCAGATTTTTATACCGATAGTCTGGAAAACGTATTTAAGGTAAAATGAAATATCTAGCCCTTTTTTTAAAAAAACGGTTATTCATGCTAACAGGTTGTATGAACCAGGTAGCTGTTTACTCTGGACGTCCCTCTTCTAGCTCAAAACCGTCTTAACGTTATACGGTGTTGTGTTGTTTGAACTGTTTAAGACCATCCAAGCATATACCACAACATAAAACTGAAGTAAGAAAACGAACAGAAATTGTATGTGAATCAACTAATAATGTAGAAATCTGAATAAAACAAATCCATAAAATTAGCTTCGTTAATTGGTTGAAGAAACAGTTATTTTTCTACAGACAGCGAGAGTTGTAAGCAGTACACATTAGATCTGCTTTTAAAACATTTGACTTGCACCCCACCAACTTCTTAATGCATCCTTTGACATCTGAAAACGATGGTGAGGATGACGATGCGACAGATAGTGATGATCATAGAAAGGAAGGGGGAGGAGAATGCGAGTTGTACACCACTCACAAGTGATTGCAGCTGTCACATTCACGGACTGTTCGTGCAACCTTTTTAGAAAAAGGCACTAGATTCCATCTTAGCACATTTTGAATCCAGTCCATGGTATATATCTAGTATATGACTGGCTTCATAACACTGGCTACGCTTTCATGGGGCGACCTTGTTGATCAATGCACCATTGACCTCAAACTGGTCACTACAACATTGTCATATCAGACGCTCATCTGCAGTTGCTTGTGGGTGATTATCACATTGGTTTATTGTCTCGAAAGCAGACACAGTAACTGTCTCGTCAATTTCGATTAAACTGTTCTCCAAGTTGAATTCACAGAAATCGTCAAAAAAATTCAGTTGCCAGTAATGCCCAGTCAACCAACAAGTTTTCCTTTTACTCATAAGTCACGATGATAATGATATGGTACAGAAAGCGAGATCGTATTTGGGTTAGTTAACCTGTGGAATGAACTCAGAAGTAAATTGTAGATTAGGATACTGCTGTTATCGTCGGATGCAATTTCTTATAGTGTTTTGTAGTGACATATGTTCACTGTGATTAAACGTAATGCATAGACCTACACTCACCTATGTAGCGACCCCGCATACTCATTACTGTCTTCGTTTGAGTTTCGATTGTCATTTGTACGTTTTTGTTGCGAACTTTCGCGTGTACTTCAGCGTTGGTTTGGACGAGTAGTAATATCGACAGACACCCGGCCTACTGGAACGCACGACTCACGCCACACGTTCGTTTACTACACTTCTGTGTTATGTTTTCCTGTTACAACTCAATTACTTGCAGTCCGCTTTCATGTATCAACAGAGTACCCCATATTTGCTTACTGCGTTATCCTCTACCGGGAGTCTCCGTTAATCTTACATTCATTTTGGAATGTTTATAGGCCAACCGTTTGCTTAATGAAACGTTCCGGAACTTGTCAAATAAACAGACTACTATTTAGATTCATAATCACAAGCCTTCATTCAGGAACCGATTAGTATAATTTCCCACAGGGGCAATTTTACCTGCCACATCCAAAACGTTTTTACGGGATTGATGACTGGGTGTCTGGTCTGTTACACTTGCCTACTCGAAAGTTTTCAAACTAATTCTCTGTTGGATGTGTCCAGTCTAAGCTGACATTCCACACAGTAGAATAACAAGAATATTAACATCTTGAGACACTTGTTTTGAGAAACGCCTGTAACTTACTTACTACAGACTACACCTTGTAGTGAAAAAATATACACTGTTAGTTACAATTTAGCACGTGATGAATATTACTTAAGTTACACTAAGTAGTAACATGTTTATCCTCCTGTTTCACAAACTTAAAAATACAAGCAGCACGTACGTGCCCACTTTTGTTACAGATAGCACGCAGTCTAATTTATGTCACACTGTACATGTTATCAAAGAGTACTAGGGATTTGGCGTACAGAAATTTGACATCGCTTATATGTGGTCAAACCTGTTGCAGTTTGATGTATATGACAGCTGGACACCTTATAAAAGAAGTGTCAAACCCGAGTTTTGCTCTTGTTAATATCTAACAGCAGTACATATCCTCATCAGGTCCGAAATTTAAACAGTAGTTCGCCATCTTATTAGGCAACTGTGTTGACGGTCATGCGGATAATTTCACGGCAGGCACTACTGAATTAACCCATTTAGATATCTAGTCAAATGTTGTTGTGAATAATACTTAGTCGCCTGTTGGCTTCGAGCTGGCAGACAGTAACTGTATAGTTTTCCCTAGTAGATGCTCCCAAGATCAGACCTTCTTGTCTATGTTTAATGGATAGGATTCATTAAATATTGCGTGTAACTTAGTGCCTATTTATAAGTGCTCGGTGTGGTGGTTCATATGGCATATTTCTAAGAAAAATGCTACACGAAAGGCAAATCATTTCGCCTTAAACTGACAACTATTTTAGCCTACTCGTTAGCTAAAGATGTAACTAATATTTGGAATATAAACCACAACCTTTGGTCTTATCACCGTTACCGTAACACAAATTTTCATTTATGTGGACCATTTCGGAGTGAGGTGAGGCTTTACTTGAACGATTACAGATTAACAGCTGGTTTTATGACATGGGAGCAGATTGCATTTTTCAGCTTCAATGGAGTAGCAAAGCTTGCTCAAATTTAATGAGCACTATGAGGATTTATTCTTCTGAAGCTAAAATCTCGACGACAAATTAGCTAAGGTACACACACTTTCTATAATTATGTCACTCTACATAAGATTGAATAATATCTATCCAGACTGGAGTGAAGTGAGCATTTTTGTGGATAGTGTATGAAAAAATAAAGGGTAAATAAAAATGGGCAAAGTTAAAAGATTTGTATCTGTAAAAGAGCATATTTATTCAATTCAAGCTATTGGTTGAAACCAACCTGGGAGGCTCAGCAATCGGTCCAGAGGATCGTCTACCTTCAGTATCAGTGAGGTCAGGAATCACTGGAATATCTGTGCATACAAATAAAGTATGCTAATGGCTGTCCTACTTAGCTCATCATCCGAATCTGTCAGACAGAATGAATAAGTTAGATAATACCTGAATGAAATACCCCGAGTTTCCGTTAAAGTTAGTATTCCCACTGAGTTTGCTGTTTGCCTTTCAGCTCTGCATGTTTGCATAAGAAAAAGTAAAATTTACCTTCTTTACTTTCATTAGACAAATACAACAGTTACCTTCCATGTACAATGCTGACTCCACTGCAATCTTGACCCCACCCACCCATCTTCTTTCTGGGTGGTTGACGATTCAACGCCTGTAATGCGATTCATTTTTGTTCGGGAATATATTTGAACACTTACGGGATCATCTTCTTCGACATCCACATTTTGTGTACCTGCCCTTCTGCCGTGAGCAATATTCTATAATCTTTGATCGAAGTTAAAGTATTTCATGTGACCTTTGAGGGAACAAAGTCGAAATCTAATTCTTCGCTCATTAAACGTAATGCCTTTTGGATGAATCGAAGGTATGTTTCTATGGAAAGAGCTAAAGGAGATAGGCTGTAAAAATAGTATAGGTAAAATGCGTCAATTGAAGTATAAATTATGAAGAATAATTATTATGAGAGACACCTTCCTACAAAAATATAAACTGACCCAAATTACAAAATTTTGCTCAAGATCTTCAGACACTGACAATTTTGCTGATCACAGAGTGTCTGATAAAAAGCCCATCTTTACAATACTGGTTTAGCATGTGCTGTTTTAATATCGTGATCGCCGTCAGTTCTTTGGGAGTATTAAAATAATCAAGTGTACAATACGGTCACTTATCCCATGTACAATGGAAAACCATGAAAATGTACCAGATTTATTGTATGGCGAAAATTCACTGCGTGATGAGTGGCTCATCCAGTCTACATATCATATAGCTCCTTACCAAATCGTATGTTGACAACTGATTCCGCGAACGACTGAGTGAGCCATCAATGGTCAAACTGCTCTGAGGAGCATATTTTGTTTTTGTTTGTTTGCTATGTGAAGTGCGATGCATACTCAGTGTCATTTTCCCCAGTCTTGTAACTAATTGTACACAACGGATGTTTCGCTGATTCTAAACTACTGACTCATTATTCCAGTTTTCTAGTTGGTTAGGCTGTATTTGACCAAATGTCGTTTAACGTTCTCTAATGATCTACATATTCTTCGCTTGACATGATTTGAGTACCATCAATTGGGCGTGAGTTCATCTCACGCTTTCTCTTTTCTTTCACTAGTTGTCATGGTTGGTTCCACACCAGACTGCGGCTCATTGCTCACCATACTCCAAGTTACCGGTTCAAATATACTGCTTGCGTACAATCTGTGCCCGACCCTTTTAATGAAATGCCCTTGTGAATAGAGATAGATTTCTGTTCGGGAGAGCAATTTTAGCTTTTCATTGGACGACAGCTAAGCACACCTTCACCCGTTCTGTACAGAAAAAATGTTGCTGTCCATATAATCAACGTTACTACTCTTAAAAAGTTGTTTGTCACAGATCGATACTGTTGGTTTTGGTCCCATTTCTGGTGGTCAATAGAGGGCTACAAGTAAATAACATGTCTCTCAGTAGTTAGGAATGTGGAAACACAACTGGAAAATTAGAATCTAGTTGATATCAAGTCTCATACCGTAGGCAGACGTTCAACTTATTCATGAGAAACAGACGGACAAAAGCGTTTGGCTGCGGCCTGTATACTTAGGGAAACCATATGACCCTCAGTCGCTACCATAAATGTTTGCAGTATGGCTTGCAGCCAACATACTCACTGGCGGTGTACATGAAGGAATACTGGCTGATGGTTCTGGGCATTACTGATGATAAGGAGAGTAGATGATCATTTTAAGCAGGATTTTCTCTTTGAAACAACACCAGGTGGACAGATCGGTGAAAAGCAATTTACCCAAGGTAATCGAAATGCATTTCCCAATTTCGCAAAAAATGTGTCATTCCAGGATCGACCAATATTTAAATTCGTTTGATTGAAGTGCACAATTTAAACAATTTTACTTATGAAAATAACTCATGAGAAACAGTTTGAAGCATAAGACGTCTATTTGAAGTCCACAGACTTAGAAATAATGGCACAGGTAGAGTTCGAGTAAAACACATGTACATAACGATGGTGGTATAGATGTGAATGGTCATGAGCAGCACCACAATTTGCAAAATGTCGCGAACGAAATGATAACACACGTCAAGTATTTTACACGGTTACTCAGTTTTTCATCCATTTTCACACACTGTCGTTGTCCGCATGTTTAAGAATTCCTATTCAATCACTGTCGTACTGCACTATTTTGTTGACGTCGTCAGTGTAAACTGTGCTGTAGAGAACACAGTGGGCTTAACGTATGTAGCCCATGGTAAGGTTTTTTATCCATTCGTCAGATTTGCTCACAGATATTGTGTAGTACTGAGCTAATCGGAGATTATGTTGTTGTCAATAACGTGGCACCGTCGAATTGGTAGCCTGGCCCACCTCTGTGATAATTTTGGCGATCTCTTTTCCTTGCATAAGACGTCTAAAATATTTGATTCAATGTTTAACTATTACAACGCAATGAATCTGGTTAAACTGCACTTTATGATCTCCAAACTAACGGGTGCTAATCTGAAAGAAAGATAATGTAAGCCATACAGACAAATACTGCTGACTGGCATTCTCTCTGTTGCGTGGAGCGAGAACATGATTGTCTATTCTTGGAAGAAGAGGTCAACATGCTTACGCTAGCTACCGGCCAAACAGTCTGACATACATTCCGTATGAAGTTCAACGTTCGTCATCTTCGAATAATTCTTGGAGAATGAAGATTTTGTAAACAAAATGGATATATTTCTAGCTGGATATGCGTAATCAGTATGCTTTTATTCATGGGGGGCTTGAGAGAATTCAAGGAAAACTATATCACTTCAGATTTTATTTTTTCACCCACATCGTAAGAGCTTTCGGTTTTGTCTCATGTGAGACATTCAGGCATCATCCACAAACCTGTGGTGTCTAGGAAGACGTTATGTGCTGGAGTGATAACAGAGTCTTTTGGATTAAATCAAGATCAGATATTTCATCTCCTTTTCTGGTTTCTGTGGGCGTTATACAGGGTTCACTTCTCGGCCCTCTGCTAATCCCAACTTACCAACAAGTAGCATGGTAGATTTGAAAATGCAGATGTCTACTCGTGGAAAAGAACACTACTTTTGTTGAAAGCTAACCAGCAACAGAAACAGAATCCATAAATGTGGCAACACCTATACCAGTTGAGCTACAAAAGCTCGCCAGAAGCTCAGGAATTCCACATTTGGATTCACTTACCTACGTAATCTACCGTGTCACATAGAATCTACTTGGGTTTTCCTTGAATTATCAGACTTGCTAAGCTACTTATCAATAATACAATTGCAGCGCTGAATATTGTTGCTAGTTTATTCTATCATGAACAGTTTCAGATGTTCTGCTTGAATATTCAGCACGTTGAATCATTTGGTGAATTTCATAAGGTGAAAATACAAACCAATTTTCGCGATTTATTCACAGTCTTCTTGCAGCTTCAGCGATACACTTGAAACGCGGAGCGTGATAGCCGAATCATTTGTAGTACCTATGTCTCACAGCGCGTTATTCTTAATGAGAGCACTAATCACCACATAATTTTATTTGAAACAGTTCGTTTCCTTTATGAATCCAAATGAAAAAATGAGAAGACGCAATTCACGTGATGTTCTCTGGAACAACATTTCGTACAATCTAATCACACATGAACATGTAACTAATCTTGAACGAGTCAATATTCCACAGAGCGGAAGTCACTGTTTATGCTAATACTCGTGTGGCAGCAGTATGAGTTACATAGGGAGGACAAACCAACAACTAGCTGTTCGTATTAAGAACCATGTTCCCAAATGGTTGGGGACTCAGTTAAAAGCGTCAGGCGTCTGTATAATTGCTGGCGTACGGCACCCAGCATCATCGGTTGCAAAGCACATAATACAGACAGGACACAGAGTCAAAGTTCCAGACGCATTCGTGGTAATTGTTCGAAGCATCCGGAGATGCATACTCCAGTTTGCTGAAGCTCTGGCTATCACACGTCACAGTTCCCCCTGTGTGTTCCAAAACAATTTGGTAGTCAGCATTCCCTCAATTTTCATTTCCAGTTTTGTTTCCGTCTAGTTAATCCATTCAGTCATGACTTCCGTTCTGTGAAACTCTGGTTCATTTAAAATTAGTCACATGTCCGTGTGTGATCATAATGTACAAAATGTTACTCCAAAGAACATCGCATGAATCGCGTCATCTCATTGTTTTATTCAAACATAATTTTATACCGAACAGAAACGTTCAACAAGGATGACTTCAGTAACCTGTGCTCATCGCTACCGATTGCCGTGAACGTTAACAAACTGGGCATTACAAATGACACGCATTCACAGAGTTATTTCACAGTACAAAGGTATAGTTGAACTCGTTAGGCAATTCCTTGAACAACCTGACAGCAGCCGTTGAAGGTATTACCGCTGAAATTACCAAATTTGTAAACAAAAAGGACGCCTTTAATGCCATTACCAGTACCATCAATAACAGATTTAAAAGACCATGACCAAAAACCACTGCAACCGACGTTCGATTCTTCTATGACCAGACTGGGCACACTAGTCATATTGTAGTGGATAACCAAACCGGAGGTGTGAGTATCCCAACTTCCAGCCGAATACCTCAAGGTGGCCGCGAGGCACGTCCAAAAGTTCACAACTGACGGATTGCTGACAACACAGGTGACTGGACGAGCCCTTGCTCAACGAGATCGAACCAAAGAACGAGACTTGGTAAGCAGAATAGAATGGTTGACCAGATTGGAGGCACGATTATTGCAACACTCAGAGGAATATCTCGACACGGTCGTGGAATACGGTCGAAGCCCATAATGGTTAGATTGTGGACAACACGGGCGACAGGAGTAACCATCGCCTAACAGAATGGAACCAACGGACGAGGAATTACAAGCGGAAGACCTCTCGACAGAAGGCGTCGGTCACACATACAAATAGGGCAGAAGCGCACACGATGTGTGAGCGGAAACCGAGGGTATGATGTTAATTGGAATTCTCATTCACAGACTCGAGCACGCACGTGGTATGGCAACCTGTGAGTTGGGCAACAAAGGCTGCGCTTTATTGGACGCCCATTTGCCACAATAATGTTAAGTAGTCTTTATCCATTCAATCTAATTCTTTTTGTGGTAACCACAGGTCAAGTGTCCAAGCTTTAATTAGAAAAACGGACATACAAAAAACGCAATTGCTAGATAGATAACTCATAGGTTCATGTAAAATATAAATGCGGTGTATTGGCCAAGCATGGGATTTGAACAGCTATGTTGTGTTTTGTTAGAAAGTTAGCAAGAAATTACATGTGCACTCACGTCCACGTCACAGCTTATATCTGGCAAACCTATATGTGGAGTAAAAATTAAATCGCCAAATATTTCTCAAATTGTTGTACGAGAATGCAGAGATGAATTCAGAAGTTTCGAAATAAACATGGTGGTCTACTGAGGAACAAAGTAGATCGGCAAAAAGATATGCAGGATGAGTAACAAGAACAATAATGATTGTAATTGTTTCACAATAGAAATAAATTCACAAGTTTCTATTTTGCTCTGCATGAAATGCTTTTCCATTGCTCTGCATTAATTTGTAGATACAAAGTGGTTTGACGTGAACATTTCCGCTAACTGACATTTGGGATTCAGAGCTAATCCGGATTTTTCTATAATCTTCCTATGAGCGGCCGGAAACTGTTCACCTAAGATGTCCCAATCACACTTACTGGAAATACCTAGAACGGTCGTGGTGGCTTGGCTAATTGGAAGTGAACGACGCTTAAGCATCCAGACGGACTCAATCGAACTCCTTCTGGATAAGTAATTTCTCGCGTATAATCGACATGTAAGATCATCCAGCTGAGAGATAAAATAAACAACCATCCCACACAATGTGTTGAATGAAAACTATAAATGACGGCTGCACTGCGCACGGAATAACTTCTTAATGCAAAGTGATGTTTTGTAATAAGGTGTCGATATATCCGGTATACGCCATCTCAAGCCATGACGCAAAACATAAATCACTTGGTCCATAGTGTGCTCTTACCTGCTTTCAATGCATTTACTCCTTAAGCAGTAAGTCACTTTCCCAGACACGACTTAATCAAAGCTTATACATGAAAAGACCTCTGGAAATGAAGACCAACTTTTTATCAGGCGGAGTGTACAAACGACACTGACAGGGACAAAAAGCCGGGTGGATTATAGAATGATCGTCGACGAGTGAGTAACCCAGAAATGCGTGGTTTTGTGGTTAGCATCACAAAGTTAACAAAAATTCACACTGACAATCGGACGGCATACACCACCCGAATATGTTTGACAACTTATGTAAGATGTGTAACTGTAACGTTTGGAACTATTTCACGTATAATACTGCAGATAAGCATTCAGATTTCTACAACGGGTGATGTTAACTGCCCTCGTACCTCACCCAGAAAGTACAAATGTGAATTAATGGTCGGCATGTCATCCTATCTATAACATTCCTTAAGAAAATCTTCAGTAACACAAAATGTGTGCGCTGTTTGTTAAAGCACTTCTCAGTTTTCGGTTGAGTTCATCACCGTAAGACTGAGCTTGATCTAATGGATTACAGTGGGTAGATGCGGAAACATACCATTGGTGGGCTAGTGCAGGGAGAATGGGGTCAGGGAATAAAGCCTCGGTCGGTACCTGTGCAGGCCTGGGAAACTTCTTAAGGTGCAAACACTGGTCTTCATTTTATATCAAAAATTGTTGATGACCTAATTTTTTTCTTCTCAATTAGATACTTTTTGACTAACTTTCTGTCCGCTTCATCTTCGTAACAGTTAAACAAACCTAATCCCTGAAGGAAACAGACACCATTAATTGGTAGAATATGCTCTGCTCAAAACAACGTGGTTGAAAATAATGTATTCTGTGATATACAAATTTGTGTATTTCTTCAGTGGACGTGAAATTTGGCATCGTCCGCAGTAGGCCAAATTGGCCAGCAAAAACTTTCAATGGCTTGAAGGTGGTTGCGGTTGTATTTTACTAAGCTGGGCTTCATAATTTAAGCAATGCGCGTAGTTTGTTTGACTGTTGTGATCATCATCATCATAGACAGTAATACATCAGTGGTTCTCACTGATGCTTAGCTGCCACACAACCGCGAAGTAGAAACAGCAAACCCTGTGTAGGGAGAGAGAGAAAAATAGGGGAGGGGAGGGAAACTAGCCATCTCCTGTCAAGCCCTTAAGTTTATGAACGACCGTCACCATGTGACTACAGCTGAAATACACATACTGCCAAACTGATGAGTTCGATAGGTCAGATAAGGATCCGTGAATTTCTTGCCGTGTAGATAACGCGTTTGTCGGTCTTGCGATGGAGGGTGTGAATGCAGACACTGTAACTTGGTGCGTTGTGGTGTCAGGGAGTCAGTTTTGCATGCATCAATGTGGGGTTAGAAAGGACAGAGATAGTCTGATGAGACGAGAGTGTCTTCAGGTGAATTGCTTGGTTACAAGTGGTATGTGTGTGGGATGACAGAGGGAAGTAGCAATTTTGGTAGTCCATCGTAACAGCAATTCTAACATACTCACATAACTGCTAGACTCAGCATAAACAGAACGCATAATACTCTCGCCAACGGGTTTGCGGGTAAGGAGAGAGTGTACAGATAAGAAGAACAAAACGGTCAGTGTGTGTTTCGATGGTAGTAACGCGTGTAGCGTCAAGTATTCTGAACACCACTGGTTTTCTATTTATCATTCACGCCTGACACTGCACAATGTGTCCGATATGGGTTAAGATCGACTGGAGACTGTACGTCCGTGTGATGCTTGTCCAATTGGCGTTTGAACAATTCTGGAAAACCCGTCGTAATGACTCTCTCTGGTATAGTGTTTTCACAACAGGGAGCTTGCACAGAAGATTTGTTGTTCCTAAAATAGCTTGCTGCTTTGCCTATTAAGCTTTACGAAGTTTCCCCTGAGACCAGCCTTGGCGCTGAGTTACAGCGAACGAGTGCAGAAATGGGCTGGGATGAGTAGTAGCTTGTAAACCATTATCATTTTGCTCCAAAGACGACGGTTCTCAACCTGAATCGTTTTCAACTGCTTCAGTCTCGTGCGGTATGACAGTCCTCCAAATCCTAAGACTAGACTGATGGCACTTCGGTGAAGTTGTTAAAGTAACCTGGTGTCCCCAAGTAGATAGGGTGAACATGTTTGTATATTCACTTCTGGCTGGAACCTCAGTGGACTATAACAAAGATCAGGGAAGCAGGTTTGGTTCCGACAAACCAGATCCTTTTTGGCTAGAAGTCCTACACCGTTTGCTTTGCATGCCAGTGTAGATATATTGCGTGGAACTCTCAAGTGTTCTTGTACCACTGTCCCAATAGTGCACTGTTAAGATACAAACTTAAGCAGAGCACTAGACATGTAATACGTTCTTTAGCACTTGGATGAGCGTAAACAAAGATGAACAGAGAAGTCAGAAGCAGTTTTTGCACAATGTATCTCTCAAGCACATTTCGCTGCCTCTCATCAGGTACATACTGCAGTCTGTGAGTTTATATAGCAAAGTTCAGTGAGCATTGTGAGGCTTAACAACAAAATCAACAACCACACAACCACACAAACACCCACATACGTCCATACACATGTTACCAGGGCAATCAGATACTGACGAACAAGTCTTTCTGTACGCAGAGGGGTGACTTCCACTTGCTAATTTCTACCACCTCCTCTAACCCGAGAAGCCTTCGAGTTTTGTTGCGTAACGTATCCGAAACGCTTGCTCCAGGTTCAGTTGCGGTCGACAGGTCAACAGGTGACGGGCGATCGATGACGCTGGTTTCTTGTGACCTGTCACATTCTGACCTGAGCCCGGTATTATGGTATCCATGACCGTTTTACGAACCCAAACTGGTATGTGTTTGTGGACCCGATTACGTAACTGCCGCTCCGTTCTGCTTATGTAAGTGGCCCGCCACTTATGCGAAAATTCATAGATGAGATGCTGCAAAATGTGCTCGTGAGATACATTGTGCAAAAGACTGTTTCTGACTTTTCTGTTCAAATTTGAGACGAGAAAAGGTTGCTTTGTAAATAAAGATGAGTTTGCTTGAACTGAATGATAACCGGCCCTCCACCGACCATTCACAGAAACTGTCTAGGTCTGATTGAAATGAATCCCTCTCTGATAAATCAATCAATCAATCAATCACAACAGCCATGAGCCTGACCAGAAGGTACTGTGGCTCGGGCCGCCGCTCACCTCAACAGTGACGTGGAATATCCTAGAAGAAAACGTTACTAAGAAGATTGAAAATTATTAAAACAAGACTAAGTGGGAGTACAGGGGACCAAACTTTTACACCTTCTGCGAATATCAATCACCCGTGTTGCGTAGTGAGAGTGATGGCGTCAGTGAATACAAGGGAGGGTAGGATGCCTAGTATTGAGGCATGCGGTACACCTTTGGGTGCTGGGTGAATGTTAGACTACTCACCGCGAACTGTGACACCGTGTGACTTGTCGAATAGGTAGTCCACCATCCAATCTAATAGTCTTCCAGGTAGTCCACAAAACTCACGTTTTGATCGAAGAAAATTACTGATGGACACAATCCAAAGCTTTTGCGAAGTTCAGGTATACAGTCCATACTCTTTGGCCGGAATCAGTTGCCTTTGTCTAAGAATCGTTGGTAAGCAGTAAAATATTCGTACATTAGTGACCTGGAGGGAATCCGTGATGCTCTGGGATGAAAAAATCATGAATCTGCATGTGGTATGAGGTACGGTCCTCTACCAAGCTTTCTAGGACTGTGGGATATGTTAGGAGGCGCATCTCCTAACGAGACAGCCAGGACGTGTCACGCCACATCGTTC